>MU159142.1:77050-88028 GCA_015888305.1 Antheraea pernyi | reverse complement strand
AAAAAATAAATTTGAAGTATTTAAAGCTCTTGTAACAGTACTAAAAATTATAGTAATTTTGTATAAAAAAAGGTTGAGTTTTCAACTAAACAAATAATAACTTGAATGAGACTATGTATATCTAGGCATTAAGGAATAAATTATTGATGGAAAAGCATAAATCTTAACAACAAAAAAAAATTTACAATAAACTTCTGTCCTCATTATTCATTCAAATATTTCACACTTAAGCTCATAGTAGTTAAAAAATATTTAACATAAAAGAACAAGGAATTTGTTATGTTTTCACAATTTTAACCTACATAGAGAACTAGGGCGGGAGCAAAGCTACGCTTCGCTCCAGCCCTATTCCTCTATTAACCTAACGTGACTTAGTCGGATTTGCTTGGACCAGTTCGCTCGCCTGTGTTATGTGTGGAGAGGCTTTATGATCATACAAATAACATATATAAACACATAACAAATATAAATTATATTTCTTTCTAGGATTGAGACAGTTGAGTTTTGATTAAATATAGTAGAAAAAAAAAAATACTAGATCAGGAAGAGGTTCCATTTTAGTTCCATTCCATACAAATAATTTATATTTGGTTATTTGTTTTTTTTTTTTCCTGAAATAATAGTGAACAATTATAAAACAACAGTAAATATATAAAAACAACAAAATTATAGTATTATAAACCTTAAAAATGCGCATCTGAAGGAAAAATCACTTCCATTACAGGTAACTTTCAAACACATTAAAAAAAACTATGCGTCTCCGCGGGGTGAGGGGGGTTTTTTTTTGTAAGGGGTAACCAACCCCTATAAAAAACAACCCTTAACAACACTAAATTCGTGATGCGAATTTCTAATGCCAAGCCAAGAAAAATAAGGATCAGGGATCACTCTATTTGTGAATGTGGCTTAGAGGATGGATCACCGTATCACATATTTTTTAATTGCCCTAGAAACAGAGTCTCTCTCTATGATGTTCTATCTCCTTCTATTCCCTGTCCTACTAACATTATGTGTCTCTTAACTCTTGTTACGGATAATGATTTAATTCTAGAATGCTTGTCGAAATTTATTAATACTAACAAAATTAAACTTTAGATTTTAGTGTGATGCTCCTGTGTATGTCTGTATTCTAACGTTTATGTTGTATGTTTAGTTTACATGTGCTTTCTTTGTAGTGTCTGTTCATAGATCAGTATAAATGTTTAATTGTTTGGCGCAATCTCCATTGTTTATGGCAACGTTCACTTGACATTGGCAAAATTGTGTGCACACACATGTTGTCAATTTTAAAAAGAAGAGAATGCTTTACAACACTAATGCAAACTGATCTTAGCCAGATATGTCATTCTTCGACACAATGTGATAGATTCAAAACTTAAATTCTATAGTTTTTGTTACATAATAGAATAGTGTGATCAGTGTTTTTTTTTAAATTATAATACTAGCTTCTGCGCCGACTTAGTCTGCATGTAATAGTTACTTTGGGTTAGCACAAATGTATAGTGGAAGCTTTCAAAAGAAAAAAAAGATGGCTTTTTTTTTAACGGCTGAGTGCCTTAAGCGCTCGCCTTAGTAGCCCGGTGAAGCTGTTAAGACCTTGCTGGGTCAATAGCGTAGTCAGTTCGAAAAAAAGGAAAAAAAAAGATTTTAAAGCATTCTACATTGGTGCTCAGCTCCTATAGCCTTCCTCGATAAATGAGTTATCTAACACTAAAAGAATTTTTCAAATCAGATCAGTAGTTCCCGAGATTAGTGCGTACAACCAAACAAACCTTCCAGCTTTATAATATTAAGTATAGATTACTACTTTTCTCTCATACTTTACAGAGCCGTCATTCAAACTGCAATAACTTTTGATAGAGTGGACCGATTTTAATGAATCAAAGACTAAGTTACTAGTGAAGATATGCTTTATGATTTGAGGTTTCCTTGTGAACCCAGTACTTTAGCAGTGATGCATGTTCATACAAACATACAGACAGACATTTCTAAAAATGATTGAAATGTATTCTATTACTTATTCCTAGACACCAGCAATAATTTTTTTTGTCACAAAAATCTCAAAATATACATTCTCATTATATGTATAGAAGACATTTATAAAATTCAATAATTAGGCAATGGTAGTAATTTTTTTTTTTTTTCGAACTGACTTGGCTATTGACCCAGCAAGGTCTTAACAGCTTCACCGGGCTACCAGTAGTAATTATTGTTATAGTATGTATGTATAGTATATTATTATAGTAGTCATTATTATTCAGGCAGTGGTGATAAGAGTGGTTTGATTGGTGAAACATCAATCTGATGTTTCCAGGTTTGAACTCCGGCATGTATCAATGAATTTCTGTGAAATCACATTTACAAATTTAAATTGGTAACACTATCCGCTGAAGGTGAAGGCAAACATCCTTATTGCCCATATTCTCATTTTATTCGATTTTTTTTTTTAATTTTAATTTTTCCATTTGATCATATAAAATTCTGCTTCAAATTCATATGTAATGTTTTTGGTTTTTTTTTCTGCCTCCATCATGTTAATGTATGACAGCTAACAATTATTACAATGTGTATTATTGATTTGCTACTATATTTCAAATTTTGTTTGAGTTTGTTTATGGAATTAATTTTCTTAATGTATAATATTATGTAAACTCAGTGAATTTCTTAATTTCATTTTGTAACCCCAACTGTTTGCTTATTGTCAGACTAAGCATGCAGTCTACACCTCTAATTACGATGAGGACCACACGTACCTTACAACTGTGCTTGTATTATTTTAATAATGATCAGTGTACATTGTGTTGGTGTTCAATAAATAAATAAATAAACATAGTGAGGAAGACTGCATATGAGAGATGTTTTTGTAGTACCACCATTTCTTTCCCGGAGTCTCTTGAAATCTCCAATATGTCTCGAGCTAGCGTGGTGATTATGCACATATCGTCCTTGAGGAAAAGGCCTATGGCCCTGCAGTGAGTCTCTTACAGGCTGAGGATGATTATTGTTATCAACTATGTTTTTTTTTATAATCTATAATTTCTGTAACAATTCATAGTTCAAACCAAACAAAATAAACATATGCTTATTTGCTGTTTACAAATGTGATAGTTATTCTTATTGTTTTAATTCCGACTTTCAGTGTTTTATACAACTACACTAAACTAAACTAAATTATATTTATAACTAGCGGACCCCCTGGACATTGTCCCTCTCTTATATGAAAAATCTTAGAATCGGACCGCAGCGCCGCCTACCGAATCCAATAATATACCTAAACAATCAGTTTATCTACTGTTGAAAATCACATGAAAATCCGTTCAATGCTTTTTAAGTTTATTACGAACAGACAGATAGACAGTCATAGCAGACAACTTTGTTTTATATTAGGTAGTGATACTGCCATTGTCAGGATAATGGGTATATCAAGCTAAAACATAAATAGGAGAAAAGTTGAAAATAGTCGTAGATAAAACGAAAAGATTCCATAGGAAACTCAGTTTTTTCTGATTCCAAATATACCTAAGACTAAATATTGCAAAAATGGTGGATTTGTCCCATTTTATTGGAGAATAAAATACACTATATCAAGGTATCAAAAATGGTAGGTTCTTCGTTGGTTGGTTGGTGTTGAAAGGCTATTATAAGGTGGATAAATGTGTGAAGGCGGTGATGACTGGAACTGACATCTCTATTTGCTTCTACTAAAACGGATTGTAACTATAATGTATTATAAAAATATGTAAGTTAAAAAGATAAACCCCAAAAATTATTGTTCAATTTTATGGTCTATAATTTTTTAATGGCATAAACTTCTAGACATAATGTAATCAAAAATTGTTAATAATATAATAATAGAAATATTTTCGACTATTTCGTTGTGCCCTGTCAGGTAACGAAATTTCATAGATATCTGTCAAGCTGCTATTGAGTTAAATGTATACTTACAAACAGAAAAAAAAGGTGTGTGTGCGATTCACACACGATAGAAGTGAAACTTCAGTAAATCGACAAAAGAATGAGATGAATATATATAACAAGGGTATGATAATTACAAAGTTTATTTGTTTAAAAATGAATTTATTATTTAGCAAAACAAGATATAAAAATACTCCCAAACATTGTTAAATAATAACACACCACGCTGACTTCTTACTAAAAAGCTGTAATACGCAGCCGCATACAGTGTACAGTAGTATTAGCTCATGTACTTTTCACATATACTAATACACGTTAAATGCTCAAATACAAGCAAGTATTAAACAGTGTGCAATATACATACACACCAACATTTGCTCTCTCACTGTGGCTCACTAATTTTTGTATTTTTGTCTCTTACCTGTCGTTTTTTCCGTTGCATTCGGTTTGAAATCAAAACGATACTAAAGGAGTTTCACTTCAAAAAATTACAAGGTATTTTTAGCTGTGTCAAATCAAAAACTGGGTACTATGAATATCTTACACTATTATAAAAATTAAGTGTGTTATTTTGAAATGAATGATTTCAGATATGTGTTCGTGCCCAAGGGTCAGCTGAGAATGTAATATCCCACATCAAGAGTGATCATTTGCTGAGTTCCCCAACAGCCCAACGTGTTGAACGAGATATATTCATATGTGACCAATGTGAGAACATATTCTTCAACAAGAGACTCCTAATAACCCACATACAATACCTGCACAGAGATAAATCGAACATTGATTTAGTAATACCATGCCCGAAGTGCCACAAGAGTTTCAAATCGCACAAGATGTGGTTCCATCTGAACTTTCACCAATTGAACATACAGACCCATCAGCACCCGGAAAGCGTTATTATATTGAACGCGCAAATCACTGTATGCCCGCTGCGTATAGTCAACCCACAGGCTGCAAGTGTAAAAGGACTGACAGTACGCTTTAAAAAGCGCAAACTTAACTGTCTCTGTACACCGTGAAAACCTACGGGCCAACATATTGCATCGGACAGACAGCGCCCTGCGCTCCCTATCCACGTCCACATTATCCTTAAGGTCCTCGGTGACACAGTGGCCCAAATACTTAAATTGCTCGACTTTGTTTAGAGCGGTACCACAAAGTGAAATTCGGAACGAGAGTATATCGTTAATATGAAATACTATGAATATCTTACAATATTATAAAAATTAAGTGTATTATTTAGAAATGAATGATTTCAGATATGTGTTCGTGCCCAAGGGTCAGCTGAGAATGTAATATCCCACATCAAGAGTGATCATTTGCTGAGTTCCCCAACAGCCCAACGTGTTGAACGAGATATATTCATATGTGACCAATGTGAGAACATATTCTTCAACAAGAGACTCCTAATAACCCACATACAATACCTGCACAGAGATAAATCGAACATTGATTTAGTAATACCATGCCCGAAGTGCCACAAGAGTTTCAAATCGCACAAGATGTGGTTCCATCTGAACTTTCACCAATTGAACATAAATACCACTTGTCCAATATGTCTGGTTGGGTGTGCAGTGAAAAGTCAGCGGACTGAACATTTGGCTTCACATCCTGGGTACTATCATTGTAATGACTGCAATTTGTTTACGAACAAGAAGCAGTGCTTCGATGAGCACATAGAGTCGCATAAGAAACGTATCCCTCACAAGGTTGACGGTGACTTGAGGAGGTTCTTCGCTCCCAGAGCCGCTGTAGTCCCGTGGCACTACCGGATGGAGTCAAGGATCAAAGGGCTACAGTTGTACGACTTGTCGATCTGCATACTCTGCAGGGAGATATGCGCGTCCGCGGAGGAAAAGAGACAGCACATGCTCGTCGATCACGCGCCAGACAAGGAGGTGAAACAGAAGCCGATGTGCGTCTGCGGTGAGGAGTTCTTCAATATGGTGCTGTTGAAGCATCACGTGTTCAAGTTGAAGGGGAATCATCGAGTCTTGGGTGAGTTTATTTAAGAACTTTTCTCTGTAACCTAAACCTAAAACAAACAATTTTTTGGGAAAATGTGTTTACAGTTGGACCTTGTTTACCACATTCTACTTACAATTTTGTTACTTTTGTAACTCCAGGGTGTTAGCTAGCGGGTAGTGGGTTTACAAAAAACTCTACCGCAATGCTTTTGGTTTGGTTTTGCAAAAAGGGAATCGGTGAACCATCATCACGCCAAACTTTTAGTTTCAGTTACTTTAATTTTTTGAGTATTACCTTTGTTCAGATTTAATAATGAAGAAAATGAGTTTTTTTTTTTATCGAACTGACTATGCTATTGGCCTAGTAAGGCCTTAACAGCTTCACCGGACTACTAAGGCGAGTGCTTAAGTTTCATTTTAACAACTAGCTCAAGGGTGCACGGTACACCTCAGCCTGGGCTAGGTTACGCAATGAGGTGAATCTAATTGAACTAACCCTAAGCTAAGCTACATATTCATACGTATACGAGTTAGTGAAATATATGTATAATAAATTAAACGAAGCAAAAAAAACGTATGGACCAAAAGACTGCAGAAAAAAATTTGTAATCAGCTAAATTATGTAGTAATTAGATAGACACATTTTTATAGGTCCCAGTTTTTTACCACACTCTCATCTAATATTAAATGTCGGTGTGGTCTAAGGTGATAGAACATGCTAAATGTAGAGACACTGGCTCTCGAGTACTGGCTGCCGCACAACACACCAACAGCGGTAGCAGATTTCCACGTTGAGGGTTGTATAATATATATATATATATATAATATATATATATATATATATATATATATATATATATATATATATATATATATATATATATATATATATATATATATATATATATATATATATATATATATATATATATATATATATATATATATATATATATATATATATATATATATATATATATATATATATATATATATATAAGTAAAAAATATAACAAGGCTAGCTTAAAAAAAACTACTTCCATTCTTCTATTTACAACTATGAAAAATGTGCAGTCCGTAACTCACACTTTTATATACAGATTTTTTAAACCAAATTTTTGCACTTCTCCCTACTATATCTCAAATATATTCTCTCAAACAAATCTTATCCTGCCCAAATAGGTGCAGTCATTCTGGAGTAACACACATACTTTCGATAAATGATTTTTATCTATATATAGATTTTCATCTTCTTTGTTACAGGAGAGAGTGCAATGCACAGCCAATCAGTCCGAGATTTGTCTGACAATGCCTTACCTATGGAATGTGGTGAGATACGGTTTTAATATTTGATCTTTCCCTAGATTTAACTTTTTGGACGGATTTAACATACATCCCACCTGTACAGTGACCCCTATACACTAGCTAAAAAAACCAACGTTGTGTCACTTAAGGGGTCGTGTTCTAAAGTCGATTAGGTCGCGATCAACATATACATGGAGAAAAAAACGTCATAGTGTCTCTTATTATATATAGTATATAATTGCCAAGTCACCAGCAGATGACAAAGCTCGCTTAAATGTGTAACTTATTGACTTACAACTACACTCATAACATGTACACGAATTTATTGTTACTGTCGCGTAAGACCAAGTCTGTATTTATATATACTAGCGGGCCCAGCAGACGTTGTTCCGCCCTGATTATAAAAAAATAAATCCTTGACAAATTATATACCAAAACCTTCCTCATGAATCACTTTATCTACTGGTGACGACCGCATGCAAATCCGTTCAGTAGTTTTTGAGTTTATTGCGAACAGACAGATAGACAGACGCGGTAGGGGACTTTGTTTTATATATACTAACGGGTCCAGCGGACGTTGTCCTGCCTTGAAAATAAAAAAAATCCTAAAAGTCAACCGCAGCGCCACCTACCGGGTCCAATTGTGAATCTAAACCATTCTCGGATCCACTGGAACACGCTCACAAAATTTCATAAAAATCGGTCCAGCCGTTTAGGAGGAGTTCAGTGACATACACACGCACAGCAGAAATTTATATATTAAAGATGATTTAAGATATAAAGATGTATTTTATAGTCTGACCGCAGCCGCTGTACAGCGCCTTAGGTATGCGCGGGGAGGTGGGGAGTAGGTAGATCGTACCACTGTATATTTCCGAGTATACATTCTATCCCTGTTTTTGTCCTATATGATTTTTTAGATAACTACAAATTGAGAATCAGTATAAATGAAATGCATCTTTAATTCTTGGAGATATAAAATCTTAACGCATAACGCACGACCCGTCTTTGGATATGTTATCTCATGTGCGTCCGACACAGACAGTTCATTCGCCCCCCGTCTCGCCGCTCGCGTACCGCGGGCGTTAAGTACATCACGTTGGGGTGTCGAATAGCATCATAAGACTTGAGCCACCCAAACCAACCTCACCTGCACGTGGTGCACCCTGCTGAATAACGAACGAGGCAATGGCGACAGCGGAAAATAACTCAGGCATCGAATAAAACCGGCGAGAAACTCGATCGGGGTTATCTTTTTAAGAAACTCGATCGGGGATCTTTTTAAGAAACTCGATCGGGGTTATCTTTTTAACATACATACTTGTATATTTAATATTGCAGTAAGCATTTTTACTTTTAACGAGATTTATGAAGGAATTTAGAATTTGAGGAAGTGTTCAGTGTTAAAATGCCAGTAAGTGTTTTTTTAAGGTAATAGTGTTTGTGTTTGTAACAAAGTTCCAAAGCACATTCCCGATTTGTTAAGTGGGTTTTAATGTTTAAAGTGTGTGTCAAGTGGGTTTTAATGTCAATATGTGAACGATGATGACGTCTACAAATGACGTTTCTCTCTGTGCATCCGCCAAAAACGTATGTATCTGTCCTACATCATGTTCATAATATTAAAAACAGATAATTACTTTGCCGGTTCCTCTCGTTGCCTGGGTGGTTTTCCGAACCGGTGGTAGTTTTGACGTTCACTCCCGCCACCGTAGTCGGAACTGAGGGGATGGGCTGGGGGGCCCATTTCCTCCTTGCACAGGTCCGGCAGACGAGGGGAGGCAGCTGGTATGTACTCAGTCTGCATCCCTATAGGTAGGAGCCCGGCGGTAACCTTTCGCCGGGCGGACCGTTGGGGCGGCTCTACAAGGTTTCAGTGACATACACACGCACAGCAGAAATTTATATATTAAAGATGATTTAAGATATAAAGATGTATTTTATAGTCTGACCGCAGCCGCTGTACAGCGCCTTAGGTATGCGCGGGGAGGTGGGGAGTAGGTAGATCGTACCACTGTATATTTCCGAGTATACATTCTATCCCTGTTTTTGTCCTATATGATTTTTTAGATAACTACAAATTGAGAATCAGTATAAATGAAATGCATCTTTAATTCTTGGAGATATAAAATCTTAACGCATAACGCACGACCCGTCTTTGGATATGTTATCTCATGTGCGTCCGACACAGACAGTTCATTCGCCCCCTGTCTCGCCGCTCGCGTACCGCGGGCGTTAAGTACATCACGTTGGGGTGTCGAATAGCATCATAAGACTTGAGCCACCCAAACCAACCTCACCTGCACGTGGTGCACCCTGCTGAATAACGAACGAGGCAATGGCGACAGCGGGGTGGTAGGGTTCTACAGCCGTACTGGGTCGCAACCACCATGTATATGGCGATAAAGCCCGTCATAGTGATTCGCTTCTGCGGGTCGCGTTTCGGGATCAGCCTGTGCATATCCAGCTGTTCGCAGGGCGGCATGACAGCGGCGACCGGCGATGGATAGTGTGTGAAGCGGTGGTCGCCATTGTTTTTGGATTGTACCGTGCTTACCATCAGGCATAGTGTAGACATTTTGACGTGCTACTATAAAAAATAAATTCAACTACTCCATTTGAAGATGCAATAAGAATTGTTTATGCAAATATTTAAAACTAAGATTACTTTTAGTTTCAATTCTCAGTGTATATAGTTATAGAAGTTTTTTCATATACCAATCCAAATAGCTTCCTTTAATTCATTTTTAATCTTTATAAGAAACTAGCCTCTGCCCGCGACTTCGTTCGCGTGGAACAGTTACCTTGGGCTAACGTTCAGCGGAAGTTCTCAAGAGGGAAAATACCCCGATTTTAAAATATTCTTCATTGGTGCTCCGCTCCTATTGGTCTTAGCGTGATGATACATAGCGTATACCTTCCTCGATAAATAAGCTATCATCATCTTCTTACCCTTATCCCACCTAAGTAGGGTCGGCACAACATGTTTTCCTTTTCCACGCTCGCCTATCAGATGTCACACCTTTTCACACAATCCATCCATCCTTTTTTCGGTCTTCCATTACTCTTATATCCATCGACCGTCATACTCAAAGCTTTTCTAGTTACATGGTCTTCATCTCTCCTCATAACATGCCTACCATACCATACTAACCTATTACTCCTTAACTTAAATAAGCTATATAGCACTGAAATCATTTTTCAAATCGGAGCACGAGTGCCAGAGATTACCCCCTACAACATCACAAACTCACAAACTTTACCTCTTTATAATATTAGTATAGATATCGTCGATTAACTTTACAAAAGTGTTTGTGCCCATAACTAATTTTCATATTCGGTATAACTTTTTAAATCTATTAATTCCGGTCGAAATATTTAAAAATCTAAAATAGTTTGTTAAGAAGAATGTATATCTAACCTCTTCAGAAGTTCTCTTATAGCTCCAACGGTTAATGTACTGTGTAATTGATGTAAAAAAAAATTGATTGCTATATATAGTACTAGCCAACCCGTGCCCACTTCGTTGGGCGGTAATAGGCATTATCAAGCTACAACTTTTCTCTAGAAATCAATCATATATCTCTCATCGTTAAGGCAGCGTTCGTAAGAAATGTTTTCGTTCGACCATTTTTCTCCGACTCCCCAGATATGACCCACTACAACCTCACAACCTTTACCTCTTTATAACATTAGTATAGATTATAGATAATACAATTAGTTAATAGCTTCTGCCCGCGACTTCGCACGCGTGGAATAGTTATTTTGGGCTAAGACGCAGCGGAAGCTCT
>MU159142.1:58173-74516 GCA_015888305.1 Antheraea pernyi | reverse complement strand
CTTTCCCTAGATTTAACTTTTTGGACGGATTTAACATACATCCCACCTGTACAGTGACCCCTATACACTAGCTAAAAAAACCAACGTTGTGTCACTTAAGGGGTCGTGTTCTAAAGTCGATTAGGTCGCGATCAACATATACATGGAGAAAAAAACGTCATAGTGTCTCTTATTATATATAGTATATAATTGCCAAGTCACCAGCAGATGACAAAGCTCGCTTAAATGTGTAACTTATTGACTTACAACTACACTCATAACATGTACACGAATTTATTGTTACTGTCGCGTAAGACCAAGTCTGTATTTATATATACTAGCGGGCCCAGCAGACGTTGTTCCGCCCTGATTATAAAAAAATAAATCCTTGACAAATTATATACCAAAACCTTCCTCATGAATCACTTTATCTACTGGTGACGACCGCATGCAAATCCGTTCAGTAGTTTTTGAGTTTATTGCGAACAGACAGATAGACAGACGCGGTAGGGGACTTTGTTTTATATATACTAACGGGTCCAGCGGACGTTGTCCTGCCTTGAAAATAAAAAAAATCCTAAAAGTCAACCGCAGCGCCACCTACCGGGTCCAATTGTGAATCTAAACCATTCTCGGATCCACTGGAACACGCTCACAAAATTTCATAAAAATCGGTCCAGCCGTTTAGGAGGAGTTCAGTGACATACACACGCACAGCAGAAATTTATATATTAAAGATGATTTAAGATATAAAGATGTATTTTATAGTCTGACCGCAGCCGCTGTACAGCGCCTTAGGTATGCGCGGGGAGGTGGGGAGTAGGTAGATCGTACCACTGTATATTTCCGAGTATACATTCTATCCCTGTTTTTGTCCTATATGATTTTTTAGATAACTACAAATTGAGAATCAGTATAAATGAAATGCATCTTTAATTCTTGGAGATATAAAATCTTAACGCATAACGCACGACCCGTCTTTGGATATGTTATCTCATGTGCGTCCGACACAGACAGTTCATTCGCCCCCTGTCTCGCCGCTCGCGTACCGCGGGCGTTAAGTACATCACGTTGGGGTGTCGAATAGCATCATAAGACTTGAGCCACCCAAACCAACCTCACCTGCACGTGGTGCACCCTGCTGAATAACGAACGAGGCAATGGCGACAGCGGGGTGGTAGGGTTCTACAGCCGTACTGGGTCGCAACCACCATGTATATGGCGATAAAGCCCGTCATAGTGATTCGCTTCTGCGGGTCGCGTTTCGGGATCAGCCTGTGCATATCCAGCTGTTCGCAGGGCGGCATGACAGCGGCGACCGGCGATGGATAGTGTGTTGAGCGGTGGTCGCCATTGTTTTTGGATTGTACCGTGCTTACCATCAGGCATAGTGTAGACATTTTGACGTGCTACTATAAAAAATAAATTCAACTACTCCATTTGAAGATGCAATAAGAATTGTTTATGCAAATATTTAAAACTAAGATTACTTTTAGTTTCAATTCTCAGTGTATATAGTTATAGAAGTTTTTTCATATACCAATCCAAATAGCTTCCTTTAATTCATTTTTAATCTTTATAAGAAACTAGCCTCTGCCCGCGACTTCGTTCGCGTGGAACAGTTACCTTGGGCTAACGTTCAGCGGAAGTTCTCAAGAGGGAAAATACCCCGATTTTAAAATATTCTTCATTGGTGCTCCGCTCCTATTGGTCTTAGCGTGATGATACATAGCGTATACCTTCCTCGATAAATAAGCTATCATCATCTTCTTACCCTTATCCCACCTAAGTAGGGTCGGCACAACATGTTTTCCTTTTCCACGCTCGCCTATCAGATGTCACACCTTTTCACACAATCCATCCATCCTTTTTTCGGTCTTCCATTACTCTTATATCCATCGACCGTCATACTCAAAGCTTTTCTAGTTACATGGTCTTCATCTCTCCTCATAACATGCCTACCATACCATACTAACCTATTACTCCTTAACTTAAATAAGCTATATAGCACTGAAATCATTTTTCAAATCGGAGCACGAGTGCCAGAGATTACCCCCTACAACATCACAAACTCACAAACTTTACCTCTTTATAATATTAGTATAGATATCGTCGATTAACTTTACAAAAGTGTTTGTGCCCATAACTAATTTTCATATTCGGTATAACTTTTTAAATCTATTAATTCCGGTCGAAATATTTAAAAATCTAAAATAGTTTGTTAAGAAGAATGTATATCTAACCTCTTCAGAAGTTCTCTTATAGCTCCAACGGTTAATGTACTGTGTAATTGATGTAAAAAAAAATTGATTGCTATATATAGTACTAGCCAACCCGTGCCCACTTCGTTGGGCGGTAATAGGCATTATCAAGCTACAACTTTTCTCTAGAAATCAATCATATATCTCTCATCGTTAAGGCAGCGTTCGTAAGAAATGTTTTCGTTCGACCATTTTTCTCCGACTCCCCAGATATGACCCACTACAACCTCACAACCTTTACCTCTTTATAACATTAGTATAGATTATAGATAATACAATTAGTTAATAGCTTCTGCCCGCGACTTCGCACGCGTGGAATAGTTATTTTGGGCTAAGACGCAGCGGAAGCTCTGAAAAGGAAAAAATTACCCCGATTTTAAAACCATTTTTCGTTGTTGCTCCGTTTCTATTGGTCTTAGCGTGATGATATGTAGCCTATGACACTCATAGATAACGTGGCTTTATATTGGTAAAAGAACTTTCAAAATCGATTTAGTAGTTCCTGATATTACCCCCTACAACGTCACAAACTCACAAACTTTACGTCTTTATAATATTTTATGTAGGTTATAGAGCCCCTGCCCGCGACTTAGTCCGCGTAGTAATAGTTACTACTCTGGGCTAACACTGACACACAGCAGAAGTTCTCAAAAAGAAAAAAACATCTCGTTTTTTAAACATTTTTCACCTGTGCTCCGCTCCTATTGGCCTTAGCGTGATGATATATAGCCTATAACCATTCTCGATGAATGAACTATATAACACTGAAAGAATTTTTTCAAATCGGACCAGTAGTTCCTGAGATTACCCCTTACAACGTCACAAACTCACAAATTTTACCTCTTTATAATATTAGTATAGATTAAAAATGTCGATTAAATTTATTTTTTGTTACAGAATTGTTCTCAGTTCAAGATTTAGGCCCAATAGAGGATGAAGTTATAGTTGCTAATTCAATATAATATACAATCGGAATATATTATATTTTTTTAGGAGTTGACACACACAGGACGACTTTTTAAGAGATTTATGAAAAATGTATTTGTTATATTGAATAATAAAAGACTTAATCATTTCGGATGTTTCATTATCAACCATATCAAGCTATTTTTTTATAAAATTACGCCGTAGGTGCGGTAATAAAATATGTGAACAGAGAAAACGTAACCGCAGTCATCTCGGTAAGCCTTTTTTTTTCGAACTGCCTACGCTTTTGACTTAGCAAGGTCTTAACAGTTTCACTGGACTACTAAGGCGAGCGCTTAAGGCACTCAGCCGATTTTATTTGACAACTAGCTCAAGGGTGCGCGGCACACCTCGGCTTGGGCTGTTGCCTGATACATGCAATTCGCGACCTGTCTAAGCTATACTAAGCAAACTATTCATACATATATGGGTTGTTGAAACATATATGTGTACCAAGCATACATATCTTAACAACTCTTATATATATTTCGTATCAAATAATTTTCTAAACTATTTCAGTTCGATACGAGAAAAAAATAAAACCCTTCCACTTTCATGTGTATGCGTGCACGTGTGTGGGAGGTGATATGTGTAATGTTGTCGCTGTGATGTAAGATTTTGTGTCACTGTATCGCGCGAGCTGAGCACTCGAGGGCTCCACGCCGAGGGAACGGACCTAGGCTTGAACCGCTGCCGAGGGAGGCCTAATCTGGTGTGCGGGAGCGAAATTTACCTCCAGACCACGGGGGCGTGGGCGTGAACACGCTCTGTTTGGAGAGACAGGCTGGTACTGATCGTTCGCAACCGTTATTTTATCGGGAGGATCGGTAAAAATATGTCCCGGCCACGTCTTTTGTAGCGCGAAGCGTTGGGTACGGTTTCGTATTTTGCGGCGGATACCACTAACGGACTGGGATGATTCGCGGCTTTTTCGAAGTAACTACAAGTAAGTGATTTAATGTACGCCCACATAGAATTCATCTCCAGGTCCCTGTGGAGCCTTCCATCACTTGCAGTACTCAAATACGTAATTAAAAGAAATTACACGTTACCAGACTTGCAAATGCCTCTCCCTTCGACCAATTTCTTTTCTATAGTATATGTCAAAGTAAATAGGTAGAGCCGAGAGAGCACACGGTGACATTATAAAATGAAACGACTACTTCTTCGATTAGTTTTTTTAATAATGATATTACAATAATCTCAGAGATAACAACGCTCTCTGAGACAATAATAAATTGCTCTTAGCGACAATAATCAATAATGATTTCATAAACAATAATGAATCTTACACAACCTCGTACACGCACTAGATTTGTATAAATATAAACAAGACTTATAAATTAGTTCGTCAAAGAAGTTTCACTTCTGACATGTGTACTTTGTACGCACGCACTTTTTTTTAATAATGATTTTACAATAATCTCAGAGATAGCAACGCTCTCTGAGACAATAATAAATTGTTCTTAGCGACACTAATAAATAATGATTTCATAAACAATAATGAATCTTACACAACCTCGTACACGCACTTATAAAGGTATCGCCTTCCTTCACCTGCCGACAACCCAAGTGAAGGAAGTAACGATGTACTTAATCTACAATTTTGTACAGAGTTACATTTTATGTTCGCTGATAATCATTACATAGTATAAAACTAAGTCCCCGCGTCTGTCTGTTCGCGATAAACTGAAAAACTACTGAACGGATTTTCAAGCGGTTTCCGCCAGTGGATAAAGTGATTCATGAGGAACGTTCTGGTATATAATTTGTCAAGGATTTTTTTTATAATCAGGGCGGGACAACGTCTGCCGGGCCCGCTAGTTTTAATTATAAATAAATAACGGTTTTAACAGCGTACATTGAAAAGATGTCGCGTGACACCGGTTTATTTAGTGACTTTTGTCATTGGTTATGCGGAAAACGGGTGGTAATCTTAGAAATTATGAACAGTTTAATCACTCAATAATTTAGAATAAACCACATTAATAATAATAAAATTGGAAGTGCATTAATTATTATTATTATTGATTAATATAGAAAATAATAGATGGCGCTATTAGCAAGCGCGTAAATTCGGATCTTCGTAAGCTTCTGTAATAAAATATGTGTATATTTCGACTGCTGAATGCTCCCACTATGGCATATATAGCTACGTTTGCACGTACATGTCTCGATGTTTTCTTCCTTTTATTTATTTGCATATCGCTCCTATGT
This sequence comes from Antheraea pernyi, assembly GCA_015888305.1. Taxonomy (NCBI): domain Eukaryota; kingdom Metazoa; phylum Arthropoda; class Insecta; order Lepidoptera; family Saturniidae; genus Antheraea; species Antheraea pernyi. The sequence continues at coordinate 69,093 of MU159142.1, read as the reverse complement.
CCACAATATACCTACTGGGACACTCTACGGCGCGCTTTATATACATACCTTTGAGTAAAGTAGGGAAGGTTGACGTCATTACTCGACCGATTCGACAACTTTCGAAACGAGCGTTTTTTTATAACCCCGTTGGATGTAATTCTCGCGGTCGATGACTATTCTTTATTGTAAATTATAAAAACTGAAAAGATTTTTTTTTTTTTCAATATATAATTATTATTCAAGATTTATACAATATTACAATACAAAAGAAATTAAAATAACATATAGAACTACATAGTGGCGAGCTATATAGTAAAATTAATAAAATTTATTACCTACTCCATGAAACACTTAGGCGTGCTAAGTTTAATAGAAAACCGATTTTATATCTGTCACATGTAAATAATATTTATATTTACAAAAACATAGTTATTATGAATTAAAAGTCTATTCGCCATAGATTTAATGTATATTAAACTATATCAAATCTACGGTATTTGGATAATGGAATTTAGTTTTTATCTGCTGATGGTGGCGGAGGGTGCGACCTGATGTACTCCAAGGCGTCGATGATGTACTTTGGGATTGGTGGTGGGGTTGGGATGTGGTTACCCTGCGAATTAAATACATAAATACAATCCCAAACACTTCTATTAAGAGTGATTCCACTGTTATATACAGTATTAGCGGGAAGGAAGATTATTATTAGCCTTCGCAAGTTCTATGCTGTATGTTCTTATTTTATTCTACCGAAAATTTTTCTTGCTGATAGAAATTAGGCATCGGGCATAGCGCTCTGCTACGACTGTTATAATAGGTAAGTCAGACCGTGGGCTTCAATATTATCCCAAGCTATAAGCAAAAAGCATATTTTTAGTTATTAGGTAGGTACAAAATAACATCATTTTATTTTTCTATTATAGTTTTCATATTTTATATTTTTATAATGGTTTATTATATCTAATATTGTATTACTATTAGTGAGAAAACTTTGAAACCACGAACCTTGAAAAAAAAACCAAAAAATGCAGTCTAAAGTTTGATAGTTTTCCGTTACATAAAAATGGCAATATAACAAGCAAACCATACTCTTCAAGAACTTCGTTTTTAATCGGAACGAACAATTGTAAGGCTAAAAGAGCCCATCAGACTTCGTAACTATATAATAATAATCATAAATACAATGGCACAACAAAATAATCCCAAGGAGGGTTGATGTCAGGCAGGCGGCCGATCGTAAAATGAAGCCAAATCATATACCACAACATGAGAAACATGTTGTACCGACCCTAGTTATGTGGGATAAGGGTAAGAAGAAGAACATAACATCAACACATGCTGTTATAAATACATTTCAGGATTGGCCATTGAACTGGGCCCATATGGTATCCATATCCATATGGATATGGACCCATTTAGATCTCACTTCTTTTGCTGTCGAAGTCAACAACCAAGGCATATATCGTAATATTTAACTTGGCTCTCATTTCACATTTATGTTTTTCATGGGATACAGTATTAACGCTAAGGAAGATTATGATTTAGTAATGTATTAATTGTGTATCAAATATTATTGATGTAATGCCACTGGAATTAACTATTGATAATTCCAAAATACCAGAAATGAGAACTGTTTTACCAACAGATTTTCAATTCGGTTTATCGGAAAATAGTAAATATTATATTGTATTTATATTGTTCTTACCCATCAGGTTTGATAACAATATGTTAGTTATCAGTTATTGAGAAAAGCGCAAATACCTGAGGCTGGTAGCCGTTTTCGTCAGCAATGTATTCTAATTTGATCACCTCACCGCCGGGTGCTGTCCATTGAGCTTGACCCTGGGCGACCTGGGAGGCTTCTTCCTATAAAAGAAAACAACTAAATTCTTCTAACCATATGAATATTATTTTAGTTCGTACGTCCTCGAAATACACACCCCCGGGTGTCATTTATTTGACCTCCCTCGCCTCCTAGTGTGATTTGTCTACAAATCACTCCCTCTCCGCTAATCTCACGTGAGATCTTTGTATTGTATTTTCGCTATAAATGCGTTGGTTTTATTTCAAAGAAAACACCATTGCATTGTTATTTTTACTAGGAAAAACTAGTATTAGAGATTGTTTAGATCGTAATTTAAAACCACAGTGATAACTTTTTTTTTTAACTGACTAGGCTATTGGCCTGACGGTCCTTCACAGCTTCACCGGACTAAGATGTGAAATGAAAATGAAATGATAACTATTAAAATATATAGAAGAATTAGTGTCCGATTTCGGCATATTTTAATACAGAAACATGTTTTATTTTAAATTAATCTAAGGTGGCAACCACCACACCCTCACTAGTCGGGATACCTAGCCTAGGCAGTGGACTGTATATAAATTGGCTGCAGGTAGACATCCCTTGAAAAATGTATATCGAAAGTATTTCTTTATATTCGGGATAAAAGCTCACTTACCTGATATGTCTTCTTCCACACACAGAAAGCAAGACAGATTTCCGGGCCGCCGTTACAGAGTCGATGAGCGAGTTCGAATGTAAGCGCGGGTTCCAAGCAAGACATTCCTGGCACTTGCCACCGAGCAAATGAGCGATCATCTCCGATTTTCCGTTGACAAACGATGTTAAAAAGAACTTTGCCTACCCCCAACCAATTTATGCCCGAACATAATCTGATTTTCTCGCATTTTTACACTATTTTTGGCACTATTACGTTATATTTACCGTAATCCACAGACACACGTAAGATTCAGTGAGTTTCGGCTCCACGCTCCTGGTCTCCTCGAGTAAGTAATGGAAACCACCTGAATAATTGTTTAGTTAGTAAGTTAATGCATTGCTTACACTCTGGGGATTGTTCAGAGCGCCATTAGCTCCAGCGGAGATACCATTGTCTGTTTCAAATGACCACTGGTATACGCCGTTAACGCCAATGTCCTGCTCCTGGGCCACGATCTTTGCTTCTTGTTCCACCTTGGCCACGTCAGCAGCGACGTACGCCATTAACAATGATAAAACTAGGAATTTCTGTTAAATAAAAGAAAAAGGAATACAATCTACGCCAAACTTTTTGACCGCTCTGTATACAGTTGCTCAGAAACACAAATCTATACTAAAACTAGCGGGCACGGCGGACGTTGCCCTGCCTTGATAATTAAAAAAACCTTGACAAATTATATACCTAAACGTTCCTCATGAATAACTTTATCTACTGGTGAAAACAGCATGAAAATAAGTTCAGTAGTTTTTGAGTTTATCGCGTATCGGTAATCTGTGTGTCGGGTGGTAGTACCGGGGGCGAGCCGACCCATTCATGCTGAAACCAGTAATAGCTTCAGCGTGACAGTACCACCTTCTTATATGTATTGAATATTAAATTTGTTAAGTTCTTCACTATATTACGAGCAACCTTGAACTTACATATTCAGAACGGTTAAAAAGATTGACAAGAATTATACGTTGTTATATGCGTGTTGTTTGAATTTTAACCAGCACACAGCAGTATCTGTGGTACTTACTATATTATATACTTATATCGTATGTGTAAAAAGTTTAGAAGTAACAATACCTCAATGGTCAGCGTGTTTGCACACCATGCCTATCAACGTGGGTTTGAATCCTTGATAATAAGTCAGAGTTATCGATGAAGTAAAAACAAGGAAACATCACTGATCGTTGTTTGTTTTTCTGGCGCACTCGAATAAGTTTCCTTTTGATAAAAAAAGGCGATAAAGAAAAATGTTTTTGTTTTCTATTAAAAGCAGGACATGTCACAAGACGATGCAAGTTCAATTTTTGGTACGGAGAATTATCATTAAGTATTCAATTATTGCATTTATTGAAATTGTATTCAACGGCATCACGATTTCGTTTATATTTAGCGGAAAATAATATTTGTCTCGAAAATACTCAAGGAAAAAAAGATTATTAGACAAGGAACTTAGATCGTCTTGCAGCACGTGATTTTATTTAAAGAAAATAAAATTCGTTCTCACTTTTTCTTCCATCAAAAGGAAGCTTTTTAGTGGATATTAACACAATAGTAATTATCACAGATATATCATAAATATTTAAAAAATGCGGGTGGAGCCTCGGGCACAGCTAGTGTCGTATGTTGACAGAGTATGAACAAATCTAATATTTCCACATTATTTGGAAACACAAACACTACTCAAACATAATGGTAAATGGCATTTCGCTATGCCATAGACCACATTAACTTTGTAATAGACAAACAGATTAAAGACATATTATTACAGCGGTAGCGATTAGCGATATCCTATACTAAATTTGTTTTATAACTAGCACCACGATTTTGTCTACTTTTGTAACTTTATAAAGAATGTCATTTACATGGACCCCTTTTTTTTCAAAATAATTGATATTTTTCTTTATATTATAGGGGGCAAACGAACAGGCGGGTCACCTGATAGTAAGTGATGACCACTGTCCATAGACATTAGCAATATCAGGGGAGCCGCAAGTGCGTTGCCTGTCTTTTAAAGGAGGTAGGCCTCCGGTGCTAAAATTCTCAATTACCCCTTAAAACATCTGCTAACGGGCATTGAAAGTCCTATTAAAGTCACTAAATGAACGAATGAAGATACTATTTCGAATATTAACAGGAAGAAACAAACAGAGAAATTACTTATCCGTTATGGTGGTATACGTAACTTAACTTAAGAAAGTCTTGAGTTTATTTGCTGTTAGAGGCATCTTTAATTTTAATATACATTTATGAGATAAATTAATTGCTATATATTTACAAATAATTAATAATATTACTTAAGCTTCTACAATTCGTTTTTAAACTTTTAGGAAGCTTGTTTGTACACGACTTTCTCTGAAACTAGAGGACTGGTTTTTAAGATTTTGATACTGAAACTGAAGTAATTTATACACTTGTGCAAAAATTCTAACAAATAAAATAATGTAGTGCAATGATCAAACTCTATTTCTTATTTTCGTACTGTAAATTAAGTTAAAGCTACTACAGGGTTGATACAGAAATAACAGTCCTTAAATACATTAATAAACAGTTTTTTTTTTGTCATAATTGGTAAACGAACTTGTGGGTCATCTGATGTTAAGTGATCACCACCGTCCATAGAGACTAACAACACCGGGGGAGTCGAAAGTGCGTTACCAGCCAGTTCGGGGGAAAGGGAACGAGGGGGGAGAGGAGAGGGGAAGGGAGGTGGGCCTCTGGCGCTCTCACTGACCGAACGACACGCAACAATGTTACTTCACGTCGGTTTTCTATGAGAGGGTGGTACTACCCCAGACGAGCTGACCCATTACACAGCAACAATGTTACTTCACGTCGGTTTTCTATGAGAGGGTGGTACTACCCCAGACGAGCTGACCCATTCATGCTGAAACCAATAATAGCTTCAACGTGGCTCTACCATTCTTCTTCAACGTGGCTCTACCACTCTTCTCTTAATAATAATTGCGTTTAACGTTAACTCAGGTAAACGCCATTTTCTTATTGTATGCATTTACTTGAAAATAGTTTATCGGCAACTCTAATATACGTTACCCTTTAAACTCACGTTTCAGACCATTTTTCTTCACCTGGAAAGATATTAAAACACTGACCCATTGTCAGAATTGTGCACAGAAATTAAAAGTCATATATTCATATACACTATATGTTACCCAGAGAGTGGTCGTTTAAAACGAGTAACGAAATCGTTCTAGTATTACAAATATGACTATGAGCTTATTTGTTATGTTTTTATTGTGAAATTTTGCATACACATTGTTTTTGGGTAGAGAAAAGGGCGTAGTGCACCTCTGATTCAGGAAGAAAGTGCTATTACCGAGAGTTAAGTCATTTAACTCGAGCGAAGGCGCAAGCAAGCAAGGTTTTTAAATGTATTGTTAATAGAGTGAGTTCAGGTTGATCGAAATCGAAATGTTTTCTATTTAAATATGAGTTAAATCGTAATGAATGCAAGGAATTAAGTTATTATAAACTCTATCTTATACATTTAAAGTAGGTAGAAACAATGATTCCATAGTACCTATTATTACAAACAGATTGAGTTTGTTCGTGTACAAATGATTATTTCAGGAATTTTTATTTGATATCATATCTTTTTTTACTGATCCGTAGCTGAGTGACGTAAACTATGCTATATTTTTAATATTTTAATAAAAAAACGTTTTCAAATACGTATGAATAAAATTAAAGTTTATACCGTCCGACTGTAAAACGGCTGAACGAATTTTGACGCGACTTTTAGTGGCAAATAAAGGACGTTTTAGGGGATTATTTAGACTACATACTGTTACACTTACGAATAGAGACTTAGTAGTAATGTATGTAATTGACAGAGGTAATAAAAATTCGGTAAAAAGTACCTAATAACATAATAATGAAGAATTTACTATGAAAAAAAAAACAATATAGGCATTGATTAATTCAAAAAAATCTTCCAGTTTTAATTAAATAACAGAATACGTTCAAATCATAAGCACTAATAAGTAATAAATGAAATCGTTTTCCGCTACGCTCGTCACCAACGGTCCATTTTTAACTCGAATATCTGACGTAAATATCAAATGTTGTGACCCTAGTGAGTTGACTTTAGCGCAAAGGTTCATCTGAAGAATCTATAGGAAATTATGAGGAAATTTATTGATTTTAGATTTAAAAGACAACAAAATATATATATTTATACACGTTTTTCACATTAATCTGGGGTGATGTTGTGACAAAGAAGTCCAAGCCAACCTCACCTGCACGTGGTGCACCCTGCTGAATAACGAACGAGGCAATGGCGAAAGCGGGGTGGTAGTGTTTTACAGCCTGACTGGGTCGCAACCACCATGTATATGGCGAAAAAGCCCGTCATAGTGATTCGCTTTTGCGGGTCGCGTTTCGGGATCAGCCTGTGCATATCCAGCTTTTCGCAGGCCGGCATGACAGTGGCGACCGGCGATGGATAGTATGTCAATCGGTGGTCGCCATTGTTTTTGGATTGTACTATGCTTACCATCAGGCACAGTGCAGTCACTTTGCGGTGCTACTATAAAAAAAAAAAATGAATAAAATATAAAATCCACTACTTGACAGACTAAAATCCCGCCAAAAACTCCAAGTGGGAAGTGTTATAGAGGTAGTAGTAATAATATTCGTTAGGACAGGCGAAGGAATTAATCCATACAGCCAATTCAAATATGTGACAAGCAACCTAATAATATGTCCAATTTTGAATGAACTTTTTTCTTCGATTCGGTGTGTTAAAAAACACTCATAAAATTTCAAACTATTATAACACAAGGTACCGACAAAATATGTTTAGACTTCTATTTTTGACAATACAACCGATTACAGAACTGTATTTGATTCTATTATTTAATAATACGCTTTGTTATATTAAACATACTCTATAAATTAAATAAAATTGAAGCGTCTATTTGTAATGTCAATATACAAGATTTTTACCAAATGAATATAAAAGTATATACGATACTTATAAAAACTAAAGTAATTATTAAAATTGTCTGTCTGATTGCTTTAGCAGTGATGCGTGTTCATACAAACAGACAGACAGACAGATTTTATTACTTATTTCTAGACACCTGCAATATTTTTTTTTCACGAAAATCAAAAATGTACAAACTCCTTACATTTGCATTCTTATTACATGTATATATTGTCCTGTCTTTTACGTATGAGGTAAGAACATGAACTACACTTTCCTTATAAAGAAAATTTTAGCAATTGCTCACGCAAGAACTAGAAGGATATCTATTAAGTTTGAGAATCACGTCTCGTTTGTAACAAAATAATTACTCACCATTCTATGATAAATCTGTAGGCACTGACGAGCGACTGATCCGTTAAGCTTTGTGCGTGTCTTTTAAATGAGGCTTCAACAGCGCGGCTCATCGAAGGTCTAGAGCAGCCATACTCAACCTGCGGCCCGCCGGGTCTTTGTAGTTGGCCCACCCGATTATACTTTATTATCAAGTATTTTAAATTTCTTGTCCATCAGAAAAAGTATGAGCTGAGTAAACTAAATAGATCCCAGATAACCCGACCGTAATGCATTCCTTATAATATAAGTGTTATACTAAGCTTGTTGGCAACCATTTTTTACTACATTAATAATTTTATTTAATACCTAAATATTTGTAGTTTGCGGCCCGCGACAACATGAGCGAAACGTGTTTATAGCCCGTTTAAAAAAAGGTTGAGTACAACTGGTCTAGAGTATTTAGAATAGATCTCAATCGGAAACAGCATGGTTTTTCATATTAAGTCTCAAGTGATGACTATATTATTGTGACTTCGCAATAATTCGTTATTCGAAACTCTGTGACATTCAAACACAACACAACACACAACAGAGAGTGCTACAAAGATTTGGGTTAGGATTAATTTTAGAGACATTTATTTTCGTCACTGTAATTATCCTAATCCTTATTAATATTATATGGCTTTACAAAATAAGCCCCAAGTGACAACTTTGTCTATGTGACTACGCAGGAGTTCGATTATTTATTTTGAAACACATGTATATTTGTACTCTATGACAGTTTGTTGTAGCGGCCAGTCAGCCAGTCAGTTACGCTCGGTACGTAGGTGCACGCGTGGAATAAACCATCTGCCGTACATGACGTCTATTATCCGATTCCCAGAATTACCCAGGATAAGAACACAAGCAATATAGTAAGAACACATTACACTAAACTTTACAAGGAGAGCTCGTTTATGTTTGGAGTAATTCTAGACACATTTATTTATCTCACATTAATTTCTCGTTCATTTTTCACATTAACCAACCATCATGAAAGTGTTTTTTGATGGAGAAGGTTATCTATTTTTTTATTTTTATTGTGGCACGGCAAAATGACTGCACTGTGCCTGATGGTAAGCACAGTACAATTCAAAAACAATGGCGACCACCGAGTGACACACTATCCATCGCCGGTCGCCGCTGTCATGCCGGCCTGCGAAGAGCTGGATATGCACAGGCTGATCCCGAAACGCGACCCGCAGAAGCGAATCACTATGACGGGCTTTTTCGCCATATACATATTACTGAAACTCACTACTAGGTGGCTACGCTATATTTTAGCATAATCGTCTAAGTTGTGGATGCTGAGTAGTTTGACTGCTACTGTCAAATCGATGACAACAGGATCGGACACCGGCATGTACCAACGAATTTTTCGGAATCCCCATACATTTAGTAATGTAAATTGGTAGCACTAACGGCTGACGGTGATGGAAAACATCGTGAAACCTGAAACGGAGAAGAGTTGTTGTAGTAACACAGTATGTGGGAGCATAGAACTGTGATTTCTCGCACTTTGAAAACGCCAATACGTCGTGGATTGGCGTAGTGATTATTCCCACACCTTCCTTCGGGAAGGGGCCTATGTTTGCAGTGGGTTGATGTGATAATGGTGTTTTACTAATATGGCGTAAAATGTTTAATTAAATCATATACACGTTTTTATTTCATACTAGCAGTGCCCGCGACTTCGTCTGCGTGGAAGCTTATGTAAACAACAGTGATTAATAAAGTCATCTGAATGTTTAATTACACTAAATTGTGAACCCAGTACATTAGCAGCGATGCGTGTTCATACAAACAAACAAACAGACAGACATTTCTAAAAATGATTGAAATGTACTCTATTACTTATTCCTAGACACCTGCAATAATTTTTTTCACGTAAATCGAAATAATACAGAAAATCGTAAACGATATCCTCAGGAGTAACTTAGTCTTTGTTTCATTAAAATCGGTCCACTCTATCAACAGTTATTATAGTTTTAATGACGACGCGGCGTAAGTACGAGATACAATTAGATAAGTAATGGACTTAATACATTCAGATGACTTTATTAATCACTGTTTTGTTACATAAGGTTCCACCAGGACGAAGTCGTAGGCACAGATAATCTATCTATATTATAATCTATCTATATTATAATAAAACTGTAGCAGGGCCAAATCTGTACATTAAATATTTTTTGAAAATTTTGATAGGGGTAGGCTTTGTTGTCGATATAGAAGCCAAAAATAACCCTTTTAAAATTTTTGTCTGTCTGTCTGTCTGAACGCGCATCACTCTGAAAGTACTGAACCGATTTTGACGAAACTTGGCACAGCGATAACTAATATTACGAGATTACGTTTAGGATATTTTTTGTCTCATAAAACGCAAGGCCAACGTTGCTGGCTCTTATACTAAGGTGTCGCAAAAAAGTCTAGTTACATTAACTAATTTCTTTTCTTTCGTTATCCTGGAGAACCCCTTGCGTTTTATGGGTCAAAAAGTATCCTAAATGTAACCTTGTAATATTAGTTATTACTGTGTTAAGTTTCATTAAAATCGGTTCAGTACTTTCAGCGTGATGCGTGTTCACAGGGACAGAAAGACAGGCAGACAGACAGACAGACGAAAAATTTAAAAAGATTTATTTTTGGCTTCTATATCGATAACGAAGTCTAGACCGATAACATTAAAAAAAAATTATGTACAGATTTGACCTTGCTACAGTTTTATTATAATATAGATAAATAAATAAATCTTGTCACCTTTGTTTAGCAAACCTTTATTTATACAATGAAATAAATGTAACAACATATAAGTGACAGTTTCGTCTACATAAATGTTTCATATGTGGTCACTTATATGTTGTTACATTTATTTCATTGTATAAATAAAGGTTTGCTAAACAAAGGTGACAAGATTTATTTATTTATCTATATTATAATAAAACTGTAGCAAGGTCAAATCTGTACATAATTTTTTTTTAATGTTATCGGTCTAGACTTCGTTATCGATATAGAAGCCAAAAATAAATCTTTTTAAATTTTTCGTCTGTCTGTCTGTCTGCCTGTCTTTCTGTCCCTGTGAACACGCATCACGCTGAAAGTACTGAACCGATTTTAATGAAACTT
>MU159142.1:14148-55955 GCA_015888305.1 Antheraea pernyi | reverse complement strand
TATCTATCTATCTATATTATAATAAAACTGTAGCAGGGCCAAATCTGTACATTAAATATTTTTTGAAAATTTTGATGGGGGTAGGCTATGTTGTCGATATAGAAGCCAAAAATAACCCTTTTAAAATTTTTGTCTGTCTGTCTGTCTGTCTGTCTGTCTGTCTGTCTGTCTTGTTGTGTGTCGTGTTGGAAGAACGAGAATTTGAGAAAAGTTGGTTCTTTAATATGAAGATATATTATGCCCTTCCAAATACGATTCAGGATACCTGGTAGCCGGTTAACGTTGTATTTTTTAATGCGAATTACACCTTTACAGATCAACATTTTGATTTATAAATAATTTAAGGAACATTTTTTGTCAGTAACTTTTATAAGTTTAACGTTTATACGTTATTAAAAACATGAATTTTTCACTGCCAGACAATTTTGTTATTGACAATAATGTGCCTGGTGATATTCTTTATAAACAAAATAATTCATTTCAAACCATTTTATTTTTTCCCTTGCAAAGAACATATTTCATTTTGTTAACCAGGCTCTTCCACAATTATGGCTATCTTTATTATACAGCCAGTGTTGCGCTAAGCTAGAGTTATAACTAAGTTATTCTATACATAGGTTTTGGTAGGGGGTAGAGCCACGCTGAAGCTATTACTGGTTTCAGGATGAATGGGTCGGCTCGCCCGGGGTAGTACCACCCTCTAACAAAAAGCCGACGGGAAGTAACAATGCTTGCATTAGTGCGTTTCGTTCGATTAGTGAGAGCACCGGAGAGGCCCACCTCTCTTCCCCTTCCTCCTCTCCCCTTCCGCTTCCTCCCCCTCCAACACAGGTTGGCAAGGCACTTACGACTCTCCTGGTGTTGCAAGTGTCTATGGACGGTAGTTATTACTTAACACCAGGTGACCCACCTGTCCGTTTGCCTCCTATGACATAAAAAAATACATTATATTTTTAATTTACCCTTTTTTATGTTGAAATAAAATAATATTAAAAAAAAGTGTGTGTGTGTACTTATGTACACGCATTAGAAGTTATACTTCTTTGGCGTAACAAGTAAAAATCTTTTCAAAAATTTTATCTTGCGCCTTATTCTACGTTTGTAGAAAAAACGACACTAACAATAAAAAAAAGGTATTTAATACAATGAAAGTTTTAATATAAAGAAATACAAACAACAAATACAAAGAAACAAAATGTTGACTATAGCTAACTTCAGGGTGTCGGTTTTTCGTGACGGTGTGTGCGCGCAACGTAAAAATTTACTCTCATCATTTTTTTGTTACGGTGTGCGCGTTCATCGTAAAAATTTACTCTCATCATTTTTCCCTAACGCGCCAAAAGAAATATAACTTCAATAAAATTACAGATATCTTAACATGGTTTGAACATACTTCTTTATTTACAAAAAATTGCATCGGGCACATTATTGTTAATATCAAAAATGTCTGGCAATAATAAATTCACGTTTTAGTAGCGTTTAAAAGTTAGTGAAAAACAAAACATTCTAAAATTATATAAAGTTCAATATTTTTGCCTGTAAAGGTTTACCGGCAGCCAATTCGCTGTCGAAACCGTTGCCTAGCTCTTAGACAAATAGTCACAGGCAAGTGACAGATGACACATGTTGCTCATATCTTTTTAATATTTATGTTTTTCTTTAATACAATGTAGTGTGAAAAAGTTTTAATACAAGTTGAAAATAGTTATGATGTCATTCAGTGTTTAATTTATCATTATTTATTTTATGAATATATTTTAACGTTTAAATTACAATTTAACTCTATCAACTTGATATTTTATAATGTAAACTATACTGAGCGTATAGTAAACGCCTACAAAAAAGGGAAAGGAACTACGTTCCAACTGGAGGTCCATGGACCTCTCAAGCTTTTTTTACATTACTGCCAATATACGTAGGTTAGTTTTTATTTTAATTGAACCCGGTAGATGATGTTACGAACGGGTTGTAGGCTTATTGGGACAGAAGTTACTGGGACAACGTACTGGGAAGACATTTATCGGCAATATATGTAGGTTATTTGTTATCTTAATTGGACCTGGTAGGTGATGCTGCGAACGGGTTCAAAGCATATTTTAAAATATTTCTCACATACCAACTGGGTATATGTTTGAGTGAGTCCCTGGATAGTTGGGATTCACAATTTGAAACAGTAGGTATCGCTGCAATCGGGTTTTGAGATGTATTTAGATTTTTCGCGTTTAAAAGTACAATCGAAACCGGTAATAACCGATTTGGTGCAGACGAAGTCGCACGGGTCAGCTAGTATAAAATAAAATTACTATAATGTAACGTAGATTGACCTATTCCTTTTTTTGAATCCGAAGATTTAAATAAATAGGCACAGAATCGTTTCTATTTTGTATTTCCAAAGAGAGAAGCATGCTTTATTACATGTTTGAAACCACTCATCCAGTAGCCGTGTATATACGATGTACTTTGCGAGTGTAAATACGATGTTATGTTGGTGATATGACGACCAATCGATTCTATTGGGCGACAGCTAACAATTAACATAAATATTTAATTTATATTACTGTTGCGTTTATGAGATTATATGAATTCTCTCACCTTGATCTATGACTTGTTGACATTTGCACAGGGTTTAATAGAGTTAGATGCGGCATTTTTCAAAACCAATTAAGTAATCGTATTACTACTCGTCGTTTTTTTTATTGTTCACTAGCTTTTGCCCGTGGCTTCATTCGCTTTAATAGATGTGTCATCTGTACGTTGGGAAATGTTTTTTTTCTGTAAGAAAAGCACCGTATATCTTCCTTTTTTTAACTTTATTTTTGGCAACCAATCTTTTAAATTATTACTGCCATTGTCGAGTAGTTAATAGTATTACAAGTTCTTCTTCCATTCCATTTTTGCCATTGCCAAGTGAGTATCGATATTACAAGTTTCTTGATATAATTCCAATGAACTAACAAGATGGTGGCCATTTTGTTAGAACTTTCCATGGAGTTTTTGTGGCATCTCCGAATTCATGGCCGTGGTATCATTTTCCATTCGCTTCACTTATACATAATAAACAAACTATATTACATAAAACACCACCAATTTTACACACTATAGAGTCAAGTAACACAAGATTATGAATAAAAAAATTAAATCCACTACATGACAGACCAAGATCCCGCTAAAAACTCCACCGTATATTTTATCCTGTACTCCTGAAAAATTGTATGTCGGAGTAAAGATAAAATAGCGTCCATCTACAAGGATGACATCATCCATAGTGACGTCATGGTCATAATTATTACGATCAATCAACCAAGAACAATCGAATAAAACATTAACCGATTACAGAAACACAACACTGAATGTAGTTACGACGAATTATCAATAGATGTAACTAAGCCGTCTGAGCGAGTATGCCCAGTATTTAGTCACCGGTCGCCTTTTAAGGAATCAAGATACATAAACAGCGATACTGCCAACCAATTGTGTTTCTCAGCGGGATAAATATGAACAGCCGATATCTTCAACCAATAGCGTTTGAGGTCATTAGTAGCACCCCCGATATAGTCAATAGCGCAGTATCAAAAATCAAGATATCCTTTATTCAATTTAGGCCCTGAGAAGGCGCTTATGAACGTCAAAGCTACCACCGGTTCGGACAAACAACCCACTCATCGAGAAGAACCGGCAAGAAACTCGATCTGGTTTATCTTTTCGCGTTATATATTTTTACAAAACACAAATATTTACATTTGTTATTAGTGGATGCACAGAGAGGGGCGTCATTTCCAGACGTCACAATCGTTCACATATTGATGCACCCTAGAATAGCCATTAGATATTATAACCCGCTTGACATGGTTCTTGAACTCACTATCCGGCAAATCGGTAATGTGTTTTGGGACTTTGTTATAAAACCTAACACTATTACCTAAATAACTGTTTTTGGACTTAGTGAGCCTGAAACATGGAATTACCAATTTTTTGCTGCTTCTAGTATTTAAATTATGCTGGTCTTTTACTAGATCCAGCATATCTAAGTCTTTGCGGACATCCATTAAATTATCAAGAATATATTGGGAGGGCAGAGTTAAGATACCGAATTCCTGAAACTTAGTCTTTAATGATTCGCGAGGCCTCATATTATAAATTGCTCGAACTGCTCGTTTTTGTAATAGGAATATGTTGTCCACCTCAGCTGCTGTCCCCCACAACAAAATACCATAAGACATTAAGCAATTAAGCTGTGGAAGTAAGCGAATTAGACAACCCTAGCAGGTGGCTCCCTCGATATGGACAATATTTAATGATAATCGGTTCAGTAGTTAAGGCGTGACAAACAAACAAAATTATATTCGAATTTGTAATATTAGTGTGGATATATTTTAACTTCTCAATACAATCTCACCTGTTATTTGACGATGTGAGCTAAGCTGTTATCACCGTAGCTAGCAACTAGCTTCCATGTGCAGTTGCGGGAACACACCTACAGGAGATTGAAAGGGGTAGCTAATCAGAGTGATTATAGAACTTACGACCATGTTATAGTTTAGTCATTTCGTTCATCGAAAGCACACCACGTAAGATTTGAACCTATAATACTTATAACCTATATTGTTGGTATCTGTACATCAGTGGCGTAGCGTGCCTTGTCGGGGCCCCGTATAAAAATTTTTTTGGTGGCCCTTATATGGAGGTAAAGATTTTTCACAAAAGAAAAAAACTATTCTGAGAAGAAATATTTATTTATCACATATTTATATTTATATATATATTATTTATCACCCGCAGCCCGCCATAACGATGTAGAGTGTTGCCAACTTTTGAACGCACGCTTAAGGCGGGAAAAAAAGGAATTGCTTTATAGAATTTTGTCATTTGTAAAATAAAATAAATTAGAAAGTTTTTATTCTTTTTCCTTACACACTTTGGGGGCCCCCGTGGCCCGGGGGGCCCGTATAATTGATACGGCAAATATGGCGGTAGCTACGCCCCTGCTGTACATATTAACTACTAACTATGCCCCATGGCTTTGCACGTCTTTATAATACTTTGAAGGTGGTAGAGCTATGCTGTAGCTATTACTATGTTCAGCATGAATAGGTCGGTTCGCCCGGGGTAGTATCACCCTCTCATTGAAAACTGACGTGAAGTAAAAATATTTGCATTGTTGCGTTTCGTTATGTCAGTCAGAGCGCCGGAGGCCCTCCTCCCCACCTTCCCCCAAACACAAGCTGGCAACGTACTTTCGACTCCCCTGGTGCTGTTAGTGTCTATGGACGGTGGTGATCACTTAACATCAGGTAGTCCACCTGTTCGTTGGTTTGCTATGACGTAAAAAAAAACTTCAATTATATTCGACTTCCATTATTGTTACTCATCTATATTAATAAAAAAAGAGGTAGTTTGTAACGTAGGGGGTAATATCTGGATGTACTAAGCCTTAATAAGATTTTCAAAATTCTTTTAACAATAGAAAGCCGTTATTTATCAGTGTCATAGGCTATATTTATTAACCTGAAAAATGAAAAGACTTTTTTGTGGAAGTCGGATTTGCAAAGTAAGTCGGAGAAAACGTTTCTTACGAACGCTGCCTTAACGATGAGAGATATATGATTGAGTTCCAGACAAAAATTGTAGAGCTTGATAATGCCTAAAAAAAGTCAGGGACAGCATATATCTAACTTTTATATTTAAGTTACAAAAAGTAGTTTTTTATAAATATTTACCGCCCAACGAAGTAGGCACGGGTCAGCTAGTAATTTATAATTTCTGAAAGTATCATTGATAATGATTGTACGCTATTAATTTTCTAATGAAATTTACTCTTTGGATATAAAATTTCAGTCGGCTGGGAATATTATTTTTCCTAATACTGTTATGGATCTTTTTTACGGCACATATATTGGTAAACGATACGATAAATCCCGTATACAACATTTCAACTAAATCGGTCAAACTAGTTATCGAATTCAATCCCAGAGATAAATTCATATTCAAAAGATATTTCTAAAAGCATGTTGTTATAGTGCATGGCGGCCATCTTGTTTTTATTTCCTTTACGAGTATTGTCATCAGGGCTGAACAAACATGCAAAATTGTAGTCATAGGTCTAGAGGAAGTGGTTCTAATTCAACTTGCAAGATTTGAAACAAGATAAGGACATTGCGAACTAAATAAAAGCTTGTAATAAAAAAACAGTATACTTTTATGGTCACATTCAAGATTAGTTATCTCGATAATACGTCTCTATTATACAATTTCGAAATAAATACATTTAGCGACAGAACTACATCGGTGTTATTACAAAAAAGTTAAATACGTATTGAACTGAGACTTTAAAAAGGTCTGCATTCACCGCGGTCGCTCAATGTTCGTTATCTTGCTAGATTTTGTCTCGCTTTAGTTACGTTAGGTTAGACTTGTGAAAAAGGATAACGCGAACATGCCTCGGGCGAGCGTGGTGCATTTATTCCGAAACCTTTTTAAACCAAGTACTTAATACGTATTTAACTTTTTTGTAACAACACCGCATACGTATCGAATACTAGCTGTGCCCGCGACTCCATCCGCGTGGAACCTAATGTAAAAAAATAGTGACTACCAAAATATTTATATTTCTCTCGTACTTAATTCGAGCCGTGATTGAAATTACAATAACTTATTGTTAAAAAAAATAATATGTTTGTCCGTTATGTTGTACATAATTATCATTATAAATCATTCCCGCGACCTTGTCTTTATAAATTCTCTTGTAAATACCTATATTGATTTGGTGACTTCACTTAGTGTAGCTTCCATTAAAACAATTTCGAAGTGCCCTATTACCAGCGGGCCTGTACAGTTAGGAAATACTTATATAATTGCGAACCCGTTAAGAACAAACCATGAATGTCTCCTCGAATGTGGGAACCAAATACAATGGGATTCTAATAATAGTGTTTCGAACTTTGTCGAATCGTTCGAATAATGACGTCAGCTTTCTAGAGTTTTCCACACTCCTTTATTAAGCGGTATATAAGCGAGTACGTTCGCGTCGAGTTCTATTCTAGACATCTATGTATGTACCTATATGTTTTTAAAATTCTCGCACAGTTATATAAATTGAGTGCCACAACTGTTACTATCGACGTCCGCCATTGTGCACAGTTGAATGCCGTCGCACCATAAAGAATAGATAAAATAACATCGAGAAGGTACCTTTTATGGTAAAAACTAGCGGGCCCGGAGAACGTTGTCCCGCCCTGATAATAAAAAAAACCTTCACTAAACCTTCCTCATGAATCACTTTATCTATCTGTGAAAACCGCAATAATCCGTTCAGTAGTTTTTGAGTTTATCGCGAACAGACAGACAGACATACAGACGTGGCAAAGGACTTTCTTTTATAATATGTAATGATAATATAAAAAACAAGACTTCACTTAGTGTAGCTTCCTTTAAAACAATTTCGAACAATAGTGCCCTATTACCAGCGTGCCTGTACAGTTAGGAAATACTTATATAATTGCGAACCCGTTAAGAACAAACCATGAATGTCTCCTCGAATGTGGGAACCAAATACAATGGGATTCTAATAATAGTGTTTCGAACTTTGTCGAATCGTTCGAATAATGACGTCAGCTTTCTAGAGTATTCCACACTCCTTTATTAAGCGGTATATAAGCGAGTACGTTCGCGTCGAGTTCTATTCTAGACATCTATGTATGTATATGTTTTAGTGTTATGTTTTATATATATTTAGTGCCAAAACTGTTACTATCGACGTCCGCCATTGTGCACAGTTGAATGCCGTCGCACCATAAAAAAAAGAGAAAATAACATCGAGAAGGTGCTTTTTATGGTAAAAACTAGCGGGCCCGGCGAACGTTGTTACGCCCTGATAATAAAAAAACCTTCACTAAACCTTCCTCATGAATCACTTTATCTATCTGTGAAAACCGCAATAATCCGTTCAGTAGTTTTTGAGTTTATCGCGAACAGACAGACAGACATACAGACGTGGCAAAGGACTTTCTTTTATAATATGTAATGATAATATAAAAAACAATTATTATTGTAATTATACGTCTGCATATATACTACGATCTTAGTTTATCTATACTAATATTATAAAGAGGTTAAGTTTGTGAGTTTGTGACGTTGTAGGGGGTAATCTCTGGAACGACGGGTCCGACTTGAAAAATTCATTCAGTGTTATATAGCTCATTTATCGAGGAAGGTTATAGGGTATATAACATCACTTTAAGACCAATAGAAGCGGAGCACCAATGAAGAATGTTTCAAAATCGGGGTATTTTTTCCTTTTGAGAGCTTCCGCTGCGTGTTAGGGTTAGTGCAAGGTATCTATTCCACGCGGACGAAGGCTAGTCTTTTATATAGGACAAGTAATAAATTATGCAATGTTTTAGTCTTCGATCAACAATAACTAGATAAAGGGTCGGCGTGAAAAATACGTCTCGGTAAATAAGAGCTCACTTGAAATGTGTGCCCTTATGTTGTTTAGTTTGTTTGAAACACAGCCAATGTAAGCCCGTTTCACATGCCGCAGTTTATTCAAAAGATGCAAAAATAATACCCGAAAAAGCAATTTAACGGCCGGAGTATCTTACATTCGCTAAATACATGTTGAATAAGTTATATTTTAAGCTTTAAACTAACAAATAATATTAAATTTGGAACAAAATTACCGATTTTAAACCTATGATACAAATGTGTCGCCTCGCCAGACACAAACACGCACAATAACGGGAAAACGTACTTTATTCATTACGTGTTAAGGTTGAATTCACACTAAATGTTGTTTATGTTGTCTTTTCATTTGCGAGGGGAGTAATTTATTGCTTTGCTCGTTTTATCGTAAGTATTAGATAATATTTAGAACATTTGTTACTTTATTACTATGTGTTATGGTTGTAATTAGGTTGAACTTAAAACTTTTTTTGCTCCCTTAGTAAACAAATAGCTACACATAAGTATATATTTACGCGGACAGTTTTTAGCATCGATATTATACGTGACCCTTTATCTAGTGTTATCACCCACCGCCGGTGCCACTGCATCACATTCAAGAGACGAGACTACAACACGATGATTCAGGATAGTCGAGTGTTACCGCCCCCCTCCGGTGCCGCTGCATCACATTCAAGAGACGAGACTACAACACGACCGGAACATTGATATTAGTGCCACCATATTATAAATATACATTGACACTAACGCCATCATATTAGAGATACACATTCATACTAGCGCCACCATAATAAAGATACATAAATAAGAATAATAATTATTATATAGATTTTAATAAGACGTAAATAAGAATATCATTATATAGAATTGAATCATTAGTTTGATCATTATTAATAATAGTATATTCTTTGACTTCATAGTTCGGCCATGAAAGGCAAGATGTCGCTGACCTACATGTCGAAACAGATTAGTAAACATATTAGAGATACATAAATAAGGATAATTATATAAAATTGTTGTATAGCTTAAATAACATTAATTTGTTCATACTTTATTATTTTTGTGTTACTTAAATTATTTTGCGGAATTATGTATAAATAGTAATCGCTTTGACTTAAATATTTCAAAGTTAACGTTATTTCCAAAAAATAATTTTTTGGATGTATAATTGTTACACTTTTTTTTAACTGTATTTTACTTCAATCAACAATAACTAGATAACGGGTCTGCGCGAAAAATACGTCTCGGTAAATAAGAGCTCACTTGAATTGTGTGCCCTTATTTTGTTTAGTTTGTTTGAAACACAGCCAATGTAAGCCCGTTTCACATGCCGCAGTGTATACAAAAGATGTAAAAATAATACCCGAAAAAACAATTTAACGGCCGGAGTATCTTACTTTCGCTAAATACATGTTGAATAAGTTATATTTTAAGCTTTAAACTAACAAATAATATCAAACTTTAAACAAAATTACCGATTTTAAAATCGTTGTGTAACAAATGTTTGGCCTCGTCACGCACAAACACGCACAATAACGGGAAAACGTACTTTATTCATTACGTGTTAAGGTTGAATTCACACTAAATGTTGTTTATGTTGTCTTTTCATTTGCGAGGGGAGTAATTTATTGCTTTGCTCGTTTTATCGTAAGTATTAGATAATATTTAGAACATTTGTTACTTTATTACTATGTGTTATGGTTGTAATTAGGTTGAACTTAAAACTTTTTTTGCTCCCTTAGTAAACAAATAGCTACACATAAGTATATATTTACGCGGACAGTTTTTAGCATAGATTTTATACGTGACCCTTTATCTAGTTATTGCTGATCGAAGGTTATAGTAAAGGAACCACACTCACTTTTAAACACTTTAAGTGCTTTTGGTAATCGTTTGAAGACTCCGCTCGTGTTAGTCACAATATTAATATGATCTACAAACATTGATTATTCATATTTCACATGTATAATATTCACAAATTTTTGCTTTATTCTTGTTAAAAATGCAAAAAATGGATATTTTTAAAATTACTTTATGCAGAAAAATTGAGGATGTGCATCACTTGATGATGGAGTGTGCCAAGAACAGCATCGAAAGAGAGTCGTTGATGAGTAGTATAAAAAGTAGTTGCCAGAACATAGGTATTTGTCACAGCATCTTGGTTGAACCCTGTTCGGATGAAGCTAAGATGCTGTATGACCTGGTACCTGATACCTCATCAGCGACTCTCATGATAGAGCTAGAAAGATTGGGGAACAATGGGGCTGATATGTTCAGTGGAATAAAAGCCCCTATAAAAAATGTAAAAAAAATTGTACCGATAGAAATCACGTTTCAAGGACTTATTACAGTTTGTAATAAACGTATATCTCCTTTTTGAAATGAAAACCTCTTTAGGCGTGTTGAGAGGTATATTTTTGACAGGTGATGAATTTATAATTTGTCGTCATGACATGCTAGTAAGCGTGACTGACTATATTGCGCTTGCGTTCAACTAGCGATGCGTAGTATAAGTGCCTATGTACATGTAATACTGATATTTTGTATAAAGATTGTGCAAGCCCATCATATGTTTGACGAATTAATAAACTACAATTATAAAAAGGTAATGAAAATAATTTCAATTTAAAAATTATGAAAGTTAAATAATTCACACTGTAATAAACATAAAAATTCAAATTGAATATAAGTAAAACTCCAACTCTGAGAATAGATAAACATTTTTTTCGTTTCCTGCAAATTTGGCACTTAGCTGTTTTTGATTTTATATGCCTCAATTATAAAAAGGTAATGATAATAATTTCAATTTAAAAATTATGAAAGTTAAATAATTCACACTGTAATAAATATAAAAATTCAAAAGAAAAGTTTTAAATTCCATTTTTTAGAGTTTTAACTCAAGTCGGCAAATCCTTATCTCTCGATTTTTTTTAAACAAGCTTTTATACGTAAAGTATAAGAATTTATGTATACTTTCCATTCGAAACACTAAAACTGGTCTAACTCTCTATACCATATTCTCCAATACTGTGTCGAAGTTTAGGCCGGAGCTGATTTAACACAGAACTCGAGAGATCGCTACATTCGCTACGTGCCGTTTTAAAAGTAACGTTGAAGAAACCTACAGGTACCCAACTGAGTTACTGTATGAAGAAGCTTCTGTCCTAAGTGTTCGTAAGTTATTTGTTTTAAAAACTGTTATTAGTAACTGCAACTGTGTAACTCGGTAGGTGGTAGAGCCACGTTGAAGCTATTATTGGTTTCAGCATGAATGAGTCGGCTCGCCCGGGGTAGTACCACCCGACACGCAGACCCGACGTGAAGTAACAGTGCTTGCATTGTTGCGTTTCGTTCGGTCAGTGAGAGCCACCACTCCCCCCTTCCCTATACACAGGCTGGCAACGCTCTTGCGACTCCCCTTTGGTGTTGCCTCGTTTGCCTCCTTTTGATATAATATATATATAAATATTATGAGGCACTCGCTGATTACAAAAATTGGTGATATCAACTCTTTGCCAAACAAGCGCATCTTTAACGTGCCCAGCTGCTAAATCTTCCTTTGCTATAAGAATGCCTAGATTTCTAAGTCCACATGTCTATAATAAAGTTGCTAAAATGGTGGACAACTACAACTTCATACGTTGCTCACGCTCCCATATGAAAATTGCCACCAAACGATGGCTTCATAGCATTTCCTGTAAACAGACGAAAATTCTACTCAAGATACTCTATTAGCATCCATCCCAAAAATTATACATCACTGCCATACTAGCACACACACGTATAGTCCGAGTCAAATGTTATGGCCGCTCTGAATATAGCTTTGAATTCAGCTTTGTGCATAGTACAGTCAAGAAACAAATACAAAACAAATTCAAAATATTAATGGTGGTAGAGCCACGCTGAAACTATTACTGGTTTTAACATGAATGGGTCGGCTCGCCCGGGGTAGTACCACCCTCTCATAGAAAACCGACGTGAACAGTGCTTGCATTGTTGCGTTTCGTTCGGTCAGTGAGAGCGCCGGAGGCCCACCTCTCCTCCCCTCTCCCTACCCCCCAAACGGGTGGCAAGACACTTGCGACTCCTCTGGTGTTATTTCTAAAGCCATCGACGCTCTGATCCATGCTCAAGGGCTAAAATGGAAATGGGCGGGCCATGTGGCGAGACTACAAGACGACAGATGGACCAAACGAGTCACTACGTGGACTGGTCCAAAAGGAAAAAGACGCATAGGAAGACTCCACACGAGATGGCAAGATAATATCAAAAGAACAGCGAGCCCAGACTGGCTAAAAGTGACTCAAGATAAGGAAAAATGGATGTCGTTGGAGGAGGCCTTCACCCGAACAGGGGTTTTAGCAAAAAATAAATAAAAGGATTTTATGTATGTAAGTAGTATGATATAATTTATGTTTAAGTTCATGTTTAATTTGAATGAAATATAAGGCTTTTTTATTTATTATTTATTCATCTCTGTTTCGATATTATACATTTAGAGTATTGGCAAAAGATAATAGATAAAAAGGAACAGATAATAAAAATATGCTTCAGCATTACTAAGGTAATAAAACAACAGTAAAAACTAGAAATGGACAATAGTAGCTGAACAATAGAATAATAGACAGCAAAAAATATTAACAGTTTGCCATATCATGTATTTGTCTGTTTTTATTAAATCCAAATAACATTTATTGGTGAGTTTTGGGTGATTGCATACTTTAATTGAATGACCCCCCTTATGCAGTATTTGTTTCTATCTGTGGCATATATCTTGTAGCACATATGTATATATGTGTTATTGTAAATAAAATACATTCATAAAAAAAGTGCGTGCGTACAAAGTACACATGTCAGAAGTGAAACTTCTTTGGCGAACTAATTTATAAGTCTTGTTTATATTTATACAAATCTAAAGCTTTAGAAAAATAGAAAAAAAAAAATGAAAAATCTGCGTTCACTGCAAATGACGTCACATCCGTTGCATACCTGCGTGACGTTACATCTGTAAAAATTTTACCCTCATGCGTCTAAAGAAGTTTCACTTCAATAAATAAATAATTTGTAATAAACAACGGCCCTTCATAGAAACATCATTTTTCTAAGTGGATGGGTATTCTAATAATAACAAATATAACCTAGAATAAGAACGAAAATAGCAATAACACGTAATTAACAACAACAAAACTGTTTTGATTGCGACTGTACTGCAAATATAGTAATGTCAGGAGGCATGTGTCAACATGGGTGCAATACTCTTTGGTGCAATAGGGGGTGAGGTACATGAGCGGTGAGCCTGCTCCCCCTTCTCCTTATCGCCGTCCCTCTGGTACCTAAATTTGTGTTCTGCGCATCTATTTCAGGGCGGTTAATACCCTCACTCACTTTTTTACACACACACAATCTTTCCCTCTAACATTTATTTAGTTTTTATTTAATTATTAAGATTTATTCTCTTTTTTTTTTTAATTTCCTCCAAATGGTAATACGCGTTATCATCAATTAGGTCAATCTATAATCAGGTATTAGGCTTCCATGAGACAGGCATTACCTAGATTGAGGTCATAATGAAGGCTAATATTTTGTAAAGGATATTTAGCTATATAACGAAGATATAGATATATAGACCCTCTATATAACTACAATTAGGGATTGTTTTTTTTTTTCGACCTGTCTATGCTATTGACCTAGCAAGGTCTTAACAGCTTCATTGGACTACTAAGGCGAGCGCTTAAGGCACTCAGCCGATGTTATTTGACAACTAGCTCAAGGGTGCACGGCACACCTCAGCTTGGACTGTTGCCTGATAAATGCCATTCGCGACCTATCTGAGCTAACCTAACTATTCATAAATATATGAGTTGTTGAAACATATATGTGTACCAAGCATACATACATACCTCAGCAACTCTTATATATATTTCGTATCGGATAATTTTCTAAACTATTTCAGTTTGATAAGGGAAAAAATAAAACCCTTCCACTTGCATGTGTAAGCGTGTATGCGTGCACGTGTGTGGAGGTGATATGTGTAATGTTGTCGCAGTGATGTAAGATTTTGTGTCACTGTATCGCGCGAGCAGTGCACTCAAGGGCTCCACGCCGAGGGAACGGCCCTAGGATCGAGCCGCTGCCGAGGGAGGCCTAGTCTGGTTTAGGGATTGCGTATTTTTTGGCGTCATAGAGACAATATGAGTGAAAACAAAATTGATATTATTTTACTATTCTGATATTTATTTATTAATATAGTGCAAATTTTATAAACGTTATAACAACTTAATAACAACGCTTATTGCGTACAGTCTCTTATCTTCGTCCGACGTTTTTTGATGCTCCAGTAGTGCTGGTGATTCCTTCGATCGGAACTTAGGGGGTGTAAGGGGTGTCGAATAACATTTAAGACTTCAGACATCCAAGCCAATCTCACTTGCACGTGCTGCACCCTGCTGAGTAACGAACGAGGTAATGGCGATAGCGGGGTGGTAGGGTTCTACATTTTTTAACTTCCTCCAAATGTTAATACGCGTTATCATCAATTAGGTTAATCTATAATCAGGTATTAGGCTTCCATGAGACAGGCATTACCTAGAAGTGGTTCACTTCTGCGGGTCGCGTTTCGGGATCAGCCTGTGCATATCCAGCTGTTCGCAGGCCGGCATGACAGCGGCGACCGGCGATGGATAGTGTGTCACTCGGTCTCGCCATTGTTTTTCGATTGTACTGTGCTTACCATCAGACACAGTGCAGTCATTCTGCCGTGCTACAATAAAAAAAACCACCTGTGATGCGAATCAAATGCGAGGTCAGCGAGAGCTAGTAGTAGCGAGTGTTTTGATCACTCACCGACTGGTGCGGGGTTCGATGCCGGAGGTCGGCGCCGACGAATTGTGATAATGTAAAATAGTTTATGGCGATACAAGGAGTGCGCGATTCCTTTAAGGCGCAACGATCTTCGCCGACGATGTGCGCGGTCGAACTGGGGCCGGCGACACACGCCAACGGGAGCGACCAACAAACAAAAATGCTCCCACCCTCGCTGACACAATGTTTCCTAATTGACTATTTACGCGGCCGCAGCAAGTAGTTTAATTCTATTCTTTATGTATTTTACTCATATCTTGGGATACTGTGAAATCAACTTGATTATATAAATAGTATTATTTTCTGACGCGTTTCTCGGTACACAAATAAAACAAAACAACGAGTGAGTACATTGATTTATTGCTATAAATTTAAAAAATTTCATACAAAAAAATAATAACATACACAAAAACTTCAAGAGTGCTCGGAATACACATCGCACCTTTAATCAAAATAGAAGTAACTCAAAATTTCAATTTTGTGGGAACATACATTTAAAAATTGACCAAGACTTAAATCTATCTTAAAAATAACTCAAAATTTCAATTTTGTGGGAACATACATTTAAAAATTGACCAAGACTTAAATCTATCTTAAAAATAGATAAAAGCGTTTTAAGTCGGTTCTAAAAGTATGAGTAAAACAATTATATTGCTATATGATCATTGTAGAAAATATCATAATCTATACTATCTTTATATATAAATTTCATCTCTACGTGTGTATGTCGTCGAACTCCTAAACAGCTGGACCTATTTTGATGAAATTTTGTGTGCGTGTTCGAGTGGATCCGAGAATGGTTTAGATTCACAATTGAACCCGGTAGTTGGTGCTGCGGTTGAATTTTAGATCATTTTTTTTATTATCAAGGCAGGACAATGTCCGCCCGGCCCTATATTAATATTATAAAGAGGTAAAGTTTGCGACGTTGTAACACAGAAACTACTGGTCCGATTTGAAAAACTATTTCAGTGTTATATAGCTCGTTTATCGAGGAAGGCTATATATCATCACGCTAAGACTAATAGCAGCGGAGCACTAGTGAAAAATGTTTCAAAATTGGGGTTTTTTTCGTCTTGAGAGCTTTAGCTGCGTGTTTAGCCCAAAACAATTATTCCACGTAAACGAAGTCACGGGCTGAGGCTAGTTTCTATTTTCGTATTCGTATTTTTATAAAATATTCTATAAAACCATTTCAATGCAGACGGGGTAAAAGCATAATACGTTACGATAATTAACATAACACTGAATGAAGTCACAATGTCACCGAAAAACATACGTACATTTTTTTCAACAAAACAACATGAATCTAAAGGTAGATAAGATAATTATGAGTATGAATAACATTATGAACTTCTTTGTGCAGTATTTTTGGCAGGAGATAATTTATAATTTCACGTCATGACATGCTTCGTAAGCATGACCGGCTGTATAGCGTTTGCGCGGCTTGCGTCAGACTAGCGACGCGTAGTATAGGGTCCTGTGTACATGTAATATTGATATTTTGCAGCTCATCATACGTTTGATTGAATAATAGATTTCATAAAAATGTATATAATTATTGCCCCGAGTGCCGATAGATATGAAAACCACACTAAATATTGTCATTCACTCTATAATTAATTTAAAAATACAAAAGACAAAACACGGTTGTTTCATTGTTTTGAATGTTCACTTCCGTCAGCAGTCACTTTAATAATCACCTTCGGAGACTAAGTTTTTCACACGTTTCAATCAAAAAGAGAACAGCTGTTATATATTTCCCTAATTTTACTCGTATTGAAGCGACTGTTGAAAGTTGCACGTATTTTCTGGTGAGAACTCGAAAAATGTAAATTTTGAGTTAGGTACTTCTTGTTTTGATTAAAGGTTTATATGTAACATAATTATATAATTAAATACTCATTAAAACTATTATAGAATAAATAATCACAATAAAAAAAATAATTGTTTAAGTCCTTTGACCATATCACTGTCCAGTCATACCATATCTGGCAAGTAAATATCGCGCTATAAACAGCTCAGAATGACCACTTACTGTAATTTTTCTTCCCCATTATAACGGAGGTTTTTCATCTTTTTACAATTTTAAGAACTGCCCATTCTACTCAAATATATGCGTTTACGGTTTCGCGATTGGAATTTTGCAAACGACACTTGAAAACCGGTTCTAGGTTTCGATTAAAAACGTAACCGATAAACCGTAACTGATATTATAAATGCGAATGTTGGTGTTTTGTGTGACTCATCTACATCACTTGAACACACATATGAGATCATCTCTCTCACACACGTGCACATACATACACATGGTGGGAGGGTTTTGTTTTTTTCCCTCAACGAACTGAATCGAATAGTTTTAGTTCGTTTCATTCCGATATACACGTATTCATTTGTGAATCATGCAATTTCGATTGTATGGTTCACAAATGTATATATGTATGAATAGCTTAGAATAGTTAGCTAGGTCAGACGCGACTTTTTCCAGGTAACAGCCCAAGCCGAGGTGTGCGTGCACCCTTGTGTATGTTACCTAAAACCCAAATCGGTTGAGCGCCTTAAGCGCCAAACTTAGTAGTCCGGTGAAGCTGTGAAGACCCTGCCAGGTCAATAGGTAGCCAGTTCGAGAAAAAAAAAAGTTGGTGTTTTGTTTGTTTTACGCGTAAACCGGTTATCGTAAAATTAAACATAAACATATTCGGGGGTACAAGAAAGGACACAAGAGTACCATTTCAAATCTACCTTAACATTTTTGTTTTGTATCATATGTGGCAAACGAACAGGCCTGTTGAGGCTACATTAACAACACCAGGGGAGTCGCTAATACGTCGCCAGCCTGTGTTTGGGGGAGGGGATGGGAGGGGTGAGGGGAGATGGACTTCCAGCGTTCACACTGACCGAACAAAACGCAACAATGTAAGCACTGTTACTTGACGTGGGTGTTTCTGTGTCGGGTGGTAGTACCCCGGACGATCCGATGCTGAAACCAGTATTAGCTTCGGCGTGGCTCTAACACCTCTAAAAGATAAGGGAAGCCGCGAGAAAAAGTTAGCAAATTTATATATCGTTGAGAAAAAAAACCTAAAACACGAAACGTGTAGACGCGACGAACTTCGGTTTAGGTTAGCGAGATTGAATACAGTTAAAACCGGTAACAACCGATAAACCGCATCACTCATATTTTATAATTTACCGATTCGAATAACGGTTTTCGAGAGTGTAATCTGAATTATTAGGTTTTATATAAATGGGCAAAAAACGGTTAGAAATTTTTTACGGTTTTAAAGATCAACCGGTTTTCAAGTTTAATTTGTGACGTGTTTATAAATACGAATCTACATTTCGATTTTAAGGAATACCCTTTAAATATCACACTATTATATTATTACATCATCTAAATAATTATTATTTGAAGCGCTCAGTGGAAAAATGGACTAAGACACGTTTAAAATTTTTGAAGTTATACTTCTTTTGGCGCGTTAGGGAAAAATGATGAGAGTACATTTTTACGATGCGCGCGCACACCGTCACGAAAAACCGACACCTTGAACTTAGCTATAGTCAACATTTTGATTCTTTCTATTTGTTGTTTGTATCTCTTTGTATTAAAACTTTCAATGTATTAAATACCTTTTTTCTATTGTTAGTGTCGTTTTTTCTACATACGTAGAATAAGGCGAAAGAAATTTTTTTTGAAAAGATTTGTATCTTGTTACGCCAAAGAAGTATAACTTCTAACGCGTGTACATAAGTAACCACAAACTTTTTTGTCGACTGAAATGGAACAATACATTTTTGTAATATAATCATTGATATACAAAAACCCAAGTAGCACGCTTAAAGTCTCACAGCCGGTACACAAAAATTCAGTGTATAATTTTGGATTTTGCACTCATTTCAAATAGTCTCGCGTCGCTTGCGTCCTCGTAAAAACAACTTTAAATCATTCAAGGTTGAATTTGCAAAATTATAAATTTACCGCATAACTATAACCGCGTGTGTATATCGGGGAGTTTTGCGGGACGGTTTTGAGCGCTACTTTTATTCGAGACTGCGTGTCTTGGTTTTTTATATGTCAAAAAATGTCATAGAGTAATTTAGTCTGTTGTCTATTGTAATATATATTATAAACACCTTATTATATATTGGTGATTTTAGTTCGATAAACACTTGAAAACATATGAAAATCTTATCTGCCTACTAAATAAAAAAAGAACCCAAATGGCTCACTATTCAAAAGTGGGATTAGCTTTAAGTGTAGCTACCGGAACGCTATTAATAGCTCGCTAACAAGTACAACTACATTCATGTACCAAGGATTTTATGGGAATTCGCGTACATGTATTAATTTGAATTCGTAACGCTATCGGCTGACGGTGAAGGGAAACATCATGAGGATACCTGAGAATCTGAGAGATGATCTCGTAGTACTAATGTCATCATCATCATCATTACCCTTATCCACCTTAAGTAGGGTCGGCACAACATGTTTTCTTTTTCCACTCTCTCCTGTCACACCTTTTACACACATATCATTTTTCACACAGTCCATCCATACCTTTTTCGGTCTTCCTCTACTCGTATACCCCTCCACAATCATATTCAACACTTTTCTAGTTACACGGTTTTCATCTCTCCTCATGACATGCACATACCATGCTAACCTGTTACTCAACTTCTCTGTCACTGGTGCTATTTTCTCGTAGTACTACTGTATGTGGGGATAATATAGGACAGTGGATTTCTCCAAATTTGACATCGCCAATAAATCATAGATTGATATGGTGATTATGACCATAGCTTCCTTCGAAAAGAGGCCAATGGTCTTGGAGTGGGACTCTTAGAAGCTGACGATGATGATGATTGTATACCTAGGCACTATTTCAGTAATAAAACGTTTCGAGTACCTTTACGATACATACACTTGAAATTGTAATTCATCAGAAAGCATCATTATAGATGCACCAGCACTCTCGACATATTTATATGCAAAGTCTTTCATTTCACAATCATGGAATGCACTAGCTGTTTCTCTGAGATGTGCGCAGACGATGGGTATTTCTAAAAACTTGATCAAAAAGTATTATTTGTCGGTTTAACATAACACTTTTTAGGTAATAGTGTTAGGTTTTATAACAAAATCCCAAAACACATTACCGATTTGCCGGATAGTGAGTTCAAGAACCATGTCAAGTGGGTTTTAATATCTAAAAGGTTTTATAGGGTGGATCAATACGTGAACGATTGTGACGTCTAGAAATGACGCCCCTCTCTGTAAATCCACTAATAACAAATCTAACTATTTATGTTTTTTAAAAATATATAACATGAAAAGATAAACCAGATCGAGTTTCTTGCCGGTTCTTCTCCATGACTGGGTTGTTTGTCCTCACCGGTGGTAGCTTTGACGTTCATAAGCGCCTTCTCAGGGCCTAAATTGATTAAAGGATATTTTGATTTGACTTATGTGTATTATACTATATTTTGTTCTTGTTTTAAATTGACGTGTTATTAATATATTATATAGTATATGTTTTTAATTTATGTCAAATTTCATTACCCAAAAGTTGCCGGAAGAGATTGCAGGCTGCCCTTTTACACTAACCGCATAATGTGTAATGTTTAATAGTGTATACATATAAAAAATAATGTAATTAAGAAAGTATATTTAGAAATTCTATAGATGTTAAAATACACCACGAAAAATTACTACAGTAATTTTCTTTTTATGAAAAAGTAATCGGTACTTACAATCAAGTAGATCATTGTATCTGAGGAATTAATAAATAAAAATATACTATGAGAGAAAAAAAAAACAAAATATATGAGTTAGACCACTTTCACACTGAGTATCCCATTTCTAAACGTTAACTTATGAACTAGAATACATGAAATAATAATTCTTAATTCTAAATCCTATAAGTAAAGCGCTAAATAAAATTTGGCTGAAAATTTTTATTGTTTCGTAAATCAGACTCCAGGGTTTTTATTTTATTGTTAATATTTTTTTTTAAATTTAGTTTAATAAAATTTATAAAACGTTACTAACAGCTATTGAATATAAACAATTCAATCATATAAGTAAATACAAGACGGCAAATAACGCTGTTAAAAAAAATATCATAAAATTTTTCTAGAAGGTTCGAATCGTAGAATTTAATTCCGAATACTGTAAAATTGAAATAATTAATCCTTTATTATTTCAAAAGATTTAATTCCTTCTTTTTTTAAACTCGTCTAAAACTAAACTCTAACGTACTTAGAAGTACTATTCTGGAAGTACAAAATATAAAAAAACAACCTTTCTTTTAATACCGATGGGAAAGTGTTAACAAAAAAAAAATGTATAAAATACTTATATTATACTGTAAGTGTAGTAGCGGCCTTGGATGCTGCCTGCCGCGCGAGTGACGCGGGATGATGATACGCCGCTGCCAATATAATATTTAAAAAAAAACATTACTCAGAGTAAAAACAAAAATGAGTGCGTGTAACCGTCACACGCGATTGCAGTAAAACTTCTTTGGCGTTATAACAGTAGCCAATAGATGGCACTACAGATAATGAAACTTTTATTTAATTTGTTACTTATTTACATTGAAACCAGATGACAGCACGGTCGCGCGCCCATATATACATAATTATTTATATTATATGACTTTTTGGACAGGCACATTTGTAATATTTGTATCTTTTTTTTTTCGATGTTTACTTTTTGTTGTTGTTAGCTGTTTACATGTATAAGTTATGTTATATTTATTGTCAATACACC
This sequence comes from Antheraea pernyi, assembly GCA_015888305.1. Taxonomy (NCBI): domain Eukaryota; kingdom Metazoa; phylum Arthropoda; class Insecta; order Lepidoptera; family Saturniidae; genus Antheraea; species Antheraea pernyi. The sequence continues at coordinate 33,862 of MU159142.1, read as the reverse complement.
GACTACAAGTCCGTACATTACTTAGGGTCTCCATTGAAAATCAGCGCCGCAGTACCACCCTAGTTATGCTGCAGCACTTTGCTGAATGGAGGTGCCTTCGTTGGATATTCTAATAAGTTATGTATATGTTCATCTTGTTGTTTTGATGTTATGTTTGGGGTGTAAGGGGTGTCAAATAACATCTAAGACTTGAGACACCCAAGCCAACCTCACCTGCACGTGGTGCACCCTGCTGAATAACGAAAGAGGCAATGGCGATAGCGGGGTGGTAGGGTTCTACAGCCCGACTGAGTCGCAACCACCATGTATATGGCGAAAAAGCCCGTCATAGTGATTCGCTTTTGCGAGTCGCGTTTCGAGATCAGCCTGCGCATATCCAGCTTTTCGCAGGCCGGCATGACAGCGCCGACCGGCGATGGATAGTATATCACTCGGTGGTCGCCGTTGTTTTTGGATTGTACTGTGCTTACCATCAGGCGCTGTGCAGAAATTTTGCCGTGCTACTATAAAAAAAAAAATTATCCAGCAATAAAGACATTTTCTTTCTTCATCTTCATATGATTATTATTATTATTCAATTTAATATTTTTTTATTAAAAAAAAAAACAATTTTTTTATTTGATTTATTTATAAACTATTTATTGACGAAATCAAAAATATTTAAAAACCGGATGGTACAGAAACGTGCCGCCATATTGCCGTAACGGACTTCCGTTGCATTGTCATCCAGTTACCTCCTAGTCGCGCCTAAAGAAGTTTTACTTAAAACAAAAAACACTATAATAATCTGTTGTGACACATACAGACATCCACAAAGAATAAACGATCATCTACATAATTACAAATTTACATGGTAACACGTATTTAACCCGTCGCCCGAGTTTTTAAGAGTTATGTGATATGTTATTTATTTATTTTCAATTTCACGACATCGTAAATTGTAAAACTCATGGTTTGTTAAAAAAAAAAGTTCGTACAAATGAACGAATAGTTCAAGAATACATTTCGCATAAGAGTGATGATTTTACAATACACAATTTGTTATTGTTCAAAGTTTTGTAATAAATCAGTATAAGCTCTAATTATTTTTGGCAACCAAATTTCTAGTAGATTATTACTGCCATTGTCGAACATTGTTACAACTTTCCGGGGAGTTTTTGTGGTAAATCAGAATCCATAATCGGTGATATAATTTCCGATCCATTTCCCTTGTGCACAATAACCAAACTATATTACGTAAAACACCACCAATATTACACAATATAAAGCCAAATAACACAAGATTATGATTAAAAATTTTTTTTACAAAAAAAAAAAAACCGCCTTCGTGTGTGTGTGTGTGTGTGTGTGTGTGTGTGTGTGTGTGTGTGTGTGTGTGTGTGTGTGTGTGTGCGCGTGTGGATGAGAGTGCGTGTATTTAAATATTTGGGTATGTATATAATAATGATTGAATGATTTAATGGCTGCGTGACTACGACAAGGGGGCGTAAAATAGTGCATAGATTTTTTTTTTTTTTTATAGTAGCACGGCAAAGTGACTGCACTATGCCTGATGGTAAGCATAGTACAATCCAAAAACAATGGCGACCAACGAGTACATACTGTCCATCGCCGGTCGCCGCTGTCATGCCGGCCTGCGAAAAGCTGGATATGCACAGTCTGATCCCGAAACGCGACCGGCAAAAGCGAATCACTATGACGGGCTTTTTCGCCATATACATGGTGGTTGCGACCCAGTCAGGCTGTAAAACCCTACCACCCCGCTATAGATATTGAGCATCGGGTAAATTGAGTATTAAAAGGTAATAAAATAAAATATAAAAACCACTACATGACATTCCAAGGTCCCGCCAAAAACTCCAACACTATAATCAGCAATAGAATACCGAAACTTTGGAAAAAGAAGCAAAAATATAGTTTGACACATATTTTCAGCGACTTTTTTCAATAGACGAAGGTGACCTTGTCAAAAACATGTTCTACATAATTATTGCAAAGTCGTAATTTTGAAGATAATCGTATGTTCTTTGTTGGTGTCGGTATGTGTTTTTTTATTTCAAACTGACAACACTTGAAGCGTTCGGAATTACGACTAGAACACGTATTTAACAAACTTACCTTCGTTTATTAATAATAGTTTAAAAAAACTAAAAAAAAACACGCTTTCATAAAAAATCCATCTAAAAAACAGAAAATAAAATTTAATAAATTTGGATTAAGAATGGTGTCAATTAGAAATAAATGTATATTTTTGTAAAAAGTGACAAAAAAATGATAAAAATACTGATATCTCGAGGTCATTATCATTTTTTTATGAAAGCGTGTTTTTTAGTTTTTTAAACTATTATTAATAGACGAAGGTAAGTTTGTTAAAAACGTGTTCTAGTCGTAATTTTTTTTTTTTTTTATATTAGCACGGCAAAATGACTTTACTGTGCCTGATGGTAAGCACAGTACAATCCAAAAACAATGGCGACCAACGAATGACACACTATCCATCGCCGGTCGCCACTGTCATGCCGGCCTGCGAAAAGCTGGATATGCACAGGCTGATCCTGAAACGCAACCCGCAGAAGCGAATCACTATGCGGGCGTTTTCGCCATATACCTACTTGGTCGTTGCGACCCAGTTAGGCTGTAAAACCCTACCACCCCGCTTTCACCATTGCCTCGTTCGTTATTTAGTAGGGTGCATCACGTGCAGGTGAGGTTGGCGTGGGTATCTCAAGTGTTAGATGTTATTCGACACCCCTTACACCCCAACGCAACCTGAACGCATCAAGCTTTGTCAGTTTGCAAAAAAAAAAAATATTTTCTGTTTTTTAGATGGATTTTTTATGAAAACGTGTTTTTTTAAACTATTATTTATTTTCCATTTTTTAGTTAAATTTTTTTTCGGATTATTGTATTGTCATCGACCTTTGACAGGTGTGCAAAGTTTGAATTAAATCTGATCGTTCAAAGTAGGACAAAATCGAGCTCAAAGGGGTCGGTTACATACATACAGGTGAATAAAAGCGTGTTAAAAAGAGGTCTCTCTAAAGGATAAAGCTAATTTGCCTTTCTATATTCAAAGAACCAGTAATTGCTGTATGGCCATAGAGAAAAGATGTATCTTCGCCGGAGACAATAATACATGAACCGAATAGATACAGACTTTTCACATTTCCAATAGTAATCATACAACTTTTCGAGATTATTCGATATCAGTTAACAGTGTTGCCAATTCACATGTAAAATGTTTAAAAATTTACTAAAAAAAAAAGTTACCAAATCGTTAGAAACCGGGGTTCGCGAAATTACGACCTAAAGTTTTAACACAATTATTGATACTGAAGTGTTACACAAAAAAAAAACAACATTAGATATCCTAATACAACATTAGAGAAGTATGGAAAGATACAGAGAAGCATAATGCTTTTTCCTTACGTGACGATTTTTACCATTCAACTTGCATCACAAATCCCGTTAAGGTGATGGAATGTAAACAATATTACAAGGTGTTTACCTATACTAGACGCATTAATAAAGAGATAAGGGCATAAAGCTTTTTCCTTACGCGATGATTTCTATCATGCAACTCGTGGAATGTAAGTGACATTGAAAGGTGAGTCCACCTATAAAAGACGCTCTGATAGAGAGAGGCATAACGTGTTTTCATTACGTGACGTTTTCTATCATTTAACTCGTGGATTACAAGGTGCGTTACCTATACTAGACGCTCTCGGCGGGGCTCTGGAACTCTGCGAGCGCGTGTATGGGGCTCGGCTGCTTCTTCTGGCTGCCGCGGCGCACCTTAGCGCGCACCTCCTCCGGCTTCTCCGGTCTGATCAGCGGCTTCTTCTCCGGCGCCTTCATGCGCCACACCACTATCGGCGACTGGGGGAACGCATACAATCTCTATTAACTTATGTCATATCCTCAAAAAAATGAAAATGAAAAGGCACTGGCTTGTTTGTTTCAAAATACGCGACGTATTTGTACGAAAACGCGGTGCGTATTCGTGTGAAAACACGCTGTGGATTCGTATGAAAACGCGCGGCGTATCCATGTGGAAACGCATGGCGTATTCGTTTGAAAACGCACGGCGTATTTGTATGAAAACATGCGGCGTATTCGTGTGAAAACGCACGGCGTATTCATAAGAAAACACCTTGCGTATTCATGTGAAAACACTTGTCTTAGTTGTATAAAAATGCATTGCATATCGTATATGTAAGCCCGAGAGATATTTTGGATGAATGATAAAACGCAATTTATTATCCTAACTGCTATATAGTATTAATTGAAGCCGTTACGTTTTAAAGTAACCTAAATCCAATTTTAACCGTTTATAATATTTTACGTTATTTATCAATATCAATTTATCAATTTTTGTATATATGGTTATAAAAAAAAACAAAAACCTTATTAACGGCAAAATTTGCGGTGTATAAAAACCGGAAATATTAAAAAAAAGGTGTGTGCGATTCACACACGATAGAAGTGAAACTTCAGTAAATCGACAAAAGAATGAGATGAATACCTATATATATAGAAAGGGTAGGATAATTACAAAGTTTATTTGTTTAAAAATGAATTTATTATTTAGCACAACAAGATATAAAAATACTTACAAACACTGTTAAATAATAACACACCACGCTGACTTCTTACTAAAAAGCTGTAATACGCAGCCGCATACAGTGTACAGTAGTAATTAGCTCACATACTTTTCACAAATTTCTCATACGTTAAATGTTCAAATACAAGCAAGTATTAAACAGTGTGCAATATACATACACACCGATATTTGCTCTCTCGCTCTGGCTCACTAATTTTTGTATTTGTCTCTTACCTGTCGTTTTTACGTTGCATCCGGTTTGAAATCACAACGATTCTACAGAAGTTTCACTTCAATAAACATGTTATATGAACGTTTAAAATTAGATTTAGCACATTTTTAAAATGTAACGACTTAATTCAAACACATAGACGGAAAAATATGTCTATGATTACATGCCGTATTGAACTATCGTTATACGATAGTTAGAATTTCGGGAGAATGGGGTCATATGGAAGAGGGAGAGGTTGTGATGGAGAAATGGGGTTTATATGGAAGAGTTAGAATTTCGGGAGAATGGGGTCATATGGAAGAGGGAGAGGTTGTGATGGAGAAATGGGGTTTATATGGAAGAGTTAGAATTTCGGGAGAATGGGGTCATATGGAAGAGGGAGAGGTTGTGATGGAGAAATGGGGTTTATATGGAAGAGTTAGAATTTCGGGAGAATGGGGTCATATGGAAGAGGGAGAGGTTGTGATGGAGAAATGGGGTTTATATGGAAGAGTTAGAATTTCGGGAGAATGGGGTCATATGGAAGAGGGAGAGGTTGTGATGGAGAAATGGGGTTTATATGGAAGAGTTAGAATTTCGGGAGAATGGGGTCATATGGAAGAGGGAGAGGTTGTGATGGAGAAATGGGGTTTATATGGAAGAGTTAGAATTTCGGGAGAATGGGGTCATATGGAAGAGGGAGAGGTTGTGATGGAGAAATGGGGTTTATATGGAAGAGTTAGAATTTCGGGAGAATGGGGTCATATGGAAGAGGGAGAGGTTGTGATGGAGAAATGGGGTTTATATGGAAGAGTTAGAATTTCGGGAGAATGGGGTCATATGGAAGAGGGAGAGGTTGTGATGGAGAAATGGGGTTTATATGGAAGAGTTAGAATTTCGGGAGAATGGGGTCATATGGAAGAGGGAGAGGTTGTGATGGAGAAATGGGGTTTATATGGAAGAGTTAGAATTTCGGGAGAATGGGGTCATATGGAAGAGGGAGAGGTTGTGATGGAGAAATGGGGTTTATATGGAAGAGTTAGAATTTCGGGAGAATGGGGTCATATGGAAGAGGGAGAGGTTGTGATGGAGAAATGGGGTTTATATGGAAGAGTTAGAATTTCGGGAGAATGGGGTCATATGGAAGAGGGAGAGGTTGTGATGGAGAAATGGGGTTTATATGGAAGAGTTAGAATTTCGGGAGAATGGGGTCATATGGAAGAGGGAGAGGTTGTGATGGAGAAATGGGGTTTATATGGAAGAGTTAGAATTTCGGGAGAATGGGGTCATATGGAAGAGGGAGAGGTTGTGATGGAGAAATGGGGTTTATATGGAAGAGTTAGAATTTCGGGAGAATGGGGTCATATGGAAGAGGGAGAGGTTGTGATGGAGAAATGGGGTTTATATGGAAGAGTTAGAATTTCGGGAGAATGGGGTCATATGGAAGAGGGAGAGGTTGTGATGGAGAAATGGGGTTTATATGGAAGAGTTAGAATTTCGGGAGAATGGGGTCATATGGAAGAGGGAGAGGTTGTGATGGAGAAATGGGGTTTATATGGAAGAGTTAGAATTTCGGGAGAATGGGGTCATATGGAAGAGGGAGAGGTTGTGATGGAGAAATGGGGTTTATATGGAAGAGTTAGAATTTCGGGAGAATGGGGTCATATGGAAGAGGGAGAGGTTGTGATGGAGAAATGGGGTTTATATGGAAGAGTTAGAATTTCGGGAGAATGGGGTCATATGGAAGAGGGAGAGGTTGTGATGGAGAAATGGGGTTTATATGGAAGAGTTAGAATTTCGGGAGAATGGGGTCATATGGAAGAGGGAGAGGTTGTGATGGAGAAATGGGGTTTATATGGAAGAGTTAGAATTTCGGGAGAATGGGGTCATATGGAAGAGGGAGAGGTTGTGATGGAGAAATGGGGTTTATATGGAAGAGTTAGAATTTCGGGAGAATGGGGTCATATGGAAGAGGGAGAGGTTGTGATGGAGAAATGGGGTTTATATGGAAGAGTTAGAATTTCGGGAGAATGGGGTCATATGGAAGAGGGAGAGGTTGTGATGGAGAAATGGGGTTTATATGGAAGAGTTAGAATTTCGGGAGAATGGGGTCATATGGAAGAGGGAGAGGTTGTGATGGAGAAATGGGGTTTATATGGAAGAGTTAGAATTTCGGGAGAATGGGGTCATATGGAAGAGGGAGAGGTTGTGATGGAGAAATGGGGTTTATATGGAAGAGTTAGAATTTCGGGAGAATGGGGTCATATGGAAGAGGGAGAGGTTGTGATGGAGAAATGGGGTTTATATGGAAGAGTTAGAATTTCGGGAGAATGGGGTCATATGGAAGAGGGAGAGGTTGTGATGGAGAAATGGGGTTTATATGGAAGAGTTAGAATTTCGGGAGAATGGGGTCATATGGAAGAGGGAGAGGTTGTGATGGAGAAATGGGGTTTATATGGAAGAGTTAGAATTTCGGGAGAATGGGGTCATATGGAAGAGGGAGAGGTTGTGATGGAGAAATGGGGTTTATATGGAAGAGTTAGAATTTCGGGAGAATGGGGTCATATGGAAGAGGGAGAGGTTGTGATGGAGAAATGGGGTTTATATGGAAGAGTTAGAATTTCGGGAGAATGGGGTCATATGGAAGAGGGAGAGGTTGTGATGGAGAAATGGGGTTTATATGGAAGAGTTAGAATTTCGGGAGAATGGGGTCATATGGAAGAGGGAGAGGTTGTGATGGAGAAATGGGGTTTATATGGAAGAGTTAGAATTTCGGGAGAATGGGGTCATATGGAAGAGGGAGAGGTTGTGATGGAGAAATGGGGTTTATATGGAAGAGTTAGAATTTCGGGAGAATGGGGTCATATGGAAGAGGGAGAGGTTGTGATGGAGAAATGGGGTTTATATGGAAGAGTTAGAATTTCGGGAGAATGGGGTCATATGGAAGAGGGAGAGGTTGTGATGGAGAAATGGGGTTTATATGGAAGAGTTAGAATTTCGGGAGAATGGGGTCATATGGAAGAGGGAGAGGTTGTGATGGAGAAATGGGGTTTATATGGAAGAGTTAGAATTTCGGGAGAATGGGGTCATATGGAAGAGGGAGAGGTTGTGATGGAGAAATGGGGTTTATATGGAAGAGTTAGAATTTCGGGAGAATGGGGTCATATGGAAGAGGGAGAGGTTGTGATGGAGAAATGGGGTTTATATGGAAGAGTTAGAATTTCGGGAGAATGGGGTCATATGGAAGAGGGAGAGGTTGTGATGGAGAAATGGGGTTTATATGGAAGAGTTAGAATTTCGGGAGAATGGGGTCATATGGAAGAGGGAGAGGTTGTGATGGAGAAATGGGGTTTATATGGAAGAGTTAGAATTTCGGGAGAATGGGGTCATATGGAAGAGGGAGAGGTTGTGATGGAGAAATGGGGTTTATATGGAAGAGTTAGAATTTCGGGAGAATGGGGTCATATGGAAGAGGGAGAGGTTGTGATGGAGAAATGGGGTTTATATGGAAGAGTTAGAATTTCGGGAGAATGGGGTCATATGGAAGAGGGAGAGGTTGTGATGGAGAAATGGGGTTTATATGGAAGAGTTAGAATTTCGGGAGAATGGGGTCATATGGAAGAGGGAGAGGTTGTGATGGAGAAATGGGGTTTATATGGAAGAGTTAGAATTTCGGGAGAATGGGGTCATATGGAAGAGGGAGAGGTTGTGATGGAGAAATGGGGTTTATATGGAAGAGTTAGAATTTCGGGAGAATGGGGTCATATGGAAGAGGGAGAGGTTGTGATGGAGAAATGGGGTTTATATGGAAGAGTTAGAATTTCGGGAGAATGGGGTCATATGGAAGAGGGAGAGGTTGTGATGGAGAAATGGGGTTTATATGGAAGAGTTAGAATTTCGGGAGAATGGGGTCATATGGAAGAGGGAGAGGTTGTGATGGAGAAATGGGGTTTATATGGAAGAGTTAGAATTTCGGGAGAATGGGGTCATATGGAAGAGGGAGAGGTTGTGATGGAGAAATGGGGTTTATATGGAAGAGTTAGAATTTCGGGAGAATGGGGTCATATGGAAGAGGGAGAGGTTGTGATGGAGAAATGGGGTTTATATGGAAGAGTTAGAATTTCGGGAGAATGGGGTCATATGGAAGAGGGAGAGGTTGTGATGGAGAAATGGGGTTTATATGGAAGAGTTAGAATTTCGGGAGAATGGGGTCATATGGAAGAGGGAGAGGTTGTGATGGAGAAATGGGGTTTATATGGAAGAGTTAGAATTTCGGGAGAATGGGGTCATATGGAAGAGGGAGAGGTTGTGATGGAGAAATGGGGTTTATATGGAAGAGTTAGAATTTCGGGAGAATGGGGTCATATGGAAGAGGGAGAGGTTGTGATGGAGAAATGGGGTTTATATGGAAGAGTTAGAATTTCGGGAGAATGGGGTCATATGGAAGAGGGAGAGGTTGTGATGGAGAAATGGGGTTTATATGGAAGAGTTAGAATTTCGGGAGAATGGGGTCATATGGAAGAGGGAGAGGTTGTGATGGAGAAATGGGGTTTATATGGAAGAGTTAGAATTTCGGGAGAATGGGGTCATATGGAAGAGGGAGAGGTTGTGATGGAGAAATGGGGTTTATATGGAAGAGTTAGAATTTCGGGAGAATGGGGTCATATGGAAGAGGGAGAGGTTGTGATGGAGAAATGGGGTTTATATGGAAGAGTTAGAATTTCGGGAGAATGGGGTCATATGGAAGAGGGAGAGGTTGTGATGGAGAAATGGGGTTTATATGGAAGAGTTAGAATTTCGGGAGAATGGGGTCATATGGAAGAGGGAGAGGTTGTGATGGAGAAATGGGGTTTATATGGAAGAGTTAGAATTTCGGGAGAATGGGGTCATATGGAAGAGGGAGAGGTTGTGATGGAGAAATGGGGTTTATATGGAAGAGTTAGAATTTCGGGAGAATGGGGTCATATGGAAGAGGGAGAGGTTGTGATGGAGAAATGGGGTTTATATGGAAGAGTTAGAATTTCGGGAGAATGGGGTCATATGGAAGAGGGAGAGGTTGTGATGGAGAAATGGGGTTTATATGGAAGAGTTAGAATTTCGGGAGAATGGGGTCATATGGAAGAGGGAGAGGTTGTGATGGAGAAATGGGGTTTATATGGAAGAGTTAGAATTTCGGGAGAATGGGGTCATATGGAAGAGGGAGAGGTTGTGATGGAGAAATGGGGTTTATATGGAAGAGTTAGAATTTCGGGAGAATGGGGTCATATGGAAGAGGGAGAGGTTGTGATGGAGAAATGGGGTTTATATGGAAGAGTTAGAATTTCGGGAGAATGGGGTCATATGGAAGAGGGAGAGGTTGTGATGGAGAAATGGGGTTTATATGGAAGAGTTAGAATTTCGGGAGAATGGGGTCATATGGAAGAGGGAGAGGTTGTGATGGAGAAATGGGGTTTATATGGAAGAGTTAGAATTTCGGGAGAATGGGGTCATATGGAAGAGGGAGAGGTTGTGATGGAGAAATGGGGTTTATATGGAAGAGTTAGAATTTCGGGAGAATGGGGTCATATGGAAGAGGGAGAGGTTGTGATGGAGAAATGGGGTTTATATGGAAGAGTTAGAATTTCGGGAGAATGGGGTCATATGGAAGAGGGAGAGGTTGTGATGGAGAAATGGGGTTTATATGGAAGAGTTAGAATTTCGGGAGAATGGGGTCATATGGAAGAGGGAGAGGTTGTGATGGAGAAATGGGGTTTATATGGAAGAGTTAGAATTTCGGGAGAATGGGGTCATATGGAAGAGGGAGAGGTTGTGATGGAGAAATGGGGTTTATATGGAAGAGGTAGAGTTTCGGGAGAATGGGGTCATATGGAAGAGGGAGAGGTTGTGATGGAGAAATGGGGTTTATATGGAAGAGGTAGAGTTTCGGGAGAATGGGGTCATATGGACGAGGGAGAGGTTGTGATGGAGAAATGGGGTTTATATGGAAGAGGTAGAGTTTCGGGAGAATGGGGTCATATGGACGAGGGAGAGGTTGTGATGGAGAAATGGGGTTTATATGGAAGAGGTAGAGTTTCGGGAGAATGGGGTCATATGGACGAGGGAGAGGTTGTGATGGAGAAATGGGGTTTATATGGAAGAGGTAGAGTTTCGGGAGAATGGGGTCATATGGACGAGGGAGAGGTTGTGATGGAGAAATGGGGTTTATATGGAAGAGGTAGAGTTTCGGGAGAATGGGGTCATATGGACGAGGGAGAGGTTGTGATGGAGAAATGGGGTTTATATGGAAGAGGTAGAGTTTCGGGAGAATGGGGTCATATGGACGAGGGAGAGGTTGTGATGGAGAAATGGGGTTTATATGGAAGAGGTAGAGTTTCGGGAGAATGGGGTCATATGGACGAGGGAGAGGTTGTGATGGAGAAATGGGGTTTATATGGAAGAGGTAGAGCTTCGGGAGAATGGGGTCATATGGAAGAGGGAGAGGTTGTGATGGAGAAATGGGGTTTATATGGAAGAGATAGAATTTCGGGAGAATCGGGTCATATGGAAGAGGAAGAGGTTCTGAAGGAGGAATGGTGTTTATATGAAAGGGGGAGAGGTTATGACAAAGGGTGACAGGGGAGATTGAGTTAATAAACCTCACCCCGCTTACGATGAGCTCCCCGGATATGTTCTGTACGTCCGCCTTCACTTTGCTGGTGATCTGTATCTGGTGGCAGTAGAGAGCGATGCGCTGCAGGTACGCGAGCAGGTCCTGCTTCGTCGACGACTCGGGGCACTGCAGAATGTTGTAAAACAACACATCAAGCAAAATCAATACATATTATTAAACAAAGTCCTGCGCCACGTCAGTCTGTCTGTCTGTCTGTTCGCGATAAACTCAAAAACTACTGAGTACTGAGCGATAGAGTGATTCACGATGAATGTTTAGGTATATAATTTGTTAATATTTTTTGTAAATTGGTTGAGCTATAACGATAATTGTTGGAAGTGTCGGAAGCTTGGGAGCTTTCGTGAAAAAAGGTTGTCCTAATCCCTTTGAGATATAACTAAATAAATACGCAGATGAAGTCGCTAGAATCGGATAGTATATATAATAGTATGGTGTCAGGGCTTTCGAGAACTACCGCTCTTAAATACACCTACCACGTACACTACCAAACACCTACCTAAAGTACACACCCCGAGTACCGTTAGGTTAGAGTTGCACTCCCTTAAGATTTAGCATGAGAGATAAGATTTACTATATTAAATCAAATCGTTATTTAACATCAAGTAAGGCTCAAACGCTAAAAAGCCTAATAAATTATTGTTTTATAAAGCATATAGAGTAAGTACATCTGGAAACCGTCAAAAAAAATAATTAATTAAATAGGTCTATAAGAAAAAAAGAATAGTGCGTGGAGTCCTTCCGCGCGGAAGAAGTGAAACTTCGTAATGTGGAAACGAAAATAAGAAGGGGTAGAAATTGATTTCTAATTAATCATATTGTTTCTTTAAGACAAACTTTATTAACATTGCTTACAATTAACGCAATTGATCGCATCTTTTAATTATCATTTTCGAGTGGAGATATATCCAAATCTATAACATTTACAATGGGATTATGATAACTAAAGTAAGATACGGAATGTTTGATTATTTTTCTCGCTCCGTCTCTTTCTATTCCCCCTCCTCAGGAGCGTTGAACGTTTAACGCAACAGTGCTTGCATACCACCCCCACGGTAGCGTTAAACGTTTAACGCAACCTTGTTGGAAGTCGCATAACAAGTTTCACTTCAAAAATCAACTTTTTACAATGAAAAATCGCTTTACGGTAGAATAAATATCTCATAAGTAGAAGTAAAATGTATTCATTTTCACCGAGTCCTCACAAATAAGAAAGGATTTTATGAAACGCGCAAAATATGTAACTATCTTGCGCATTACAACTTTCATTCGTTTTTTTTTTTTAAATAAATCACTACTTCCCACAATTACTTTCTACAAACAAACATACAAATTTTACCTATCCGATCATGTTTCATTATTTTTTTTTAATTATAATATTCGGGAAAACCCACTTCTTAAAATAAATGATAACACTGATTCTCGTCAGTAGCTTATATTCCCATATACTCGTAGTAGACATGTATTAGATAAGTTTATCTCTAGAGTTCTCCTCACGGGAAGGTGTCCAGACGCTAAGTCAGCACATTTAGGATAAGTAGAATGAGAAATTAATTAGTCAGTTTTTTTTATAATATCATAAGAGGCCAACGAACAGTTGGGTCATTATGTTAAGAGATCACCACCGTCCATAGACACTTGCTACACCAGAGGAGTCGCAAGTGCATTGCCAGCCTGTTTTTGGGTGTAGGGAGGAGGGGAGGTGGGCCTCCGGCGCTCTCACTGACCGAACGAAACGCAACAATGCAAGCACTGTTACTGCACGTGGGTTTTTGTATGGGTCGGGTGGTACTACCCCGGACGAGCTGACCAATTCACGCTGAAACCATTAATAGCTTCAGCGTGGCTCTACCACCTACTAAAGTCGGTCATAGTGACTCAGCCTCAAATAGGATGTCCTAAGATTAAGACATAGATTGCAAGACTAATATCGACACTCTTAGAATAAACGGTCTCAAATCGATTTGTAGCCTTAAAAGGTGAGTTGGAGAGCTCCCGAAGTTAAACAGCTACAAAATAGAGAATATTCAAGAAAATCGGTTGGCAAATAGAGGAGAAATAGTTACCGAATTGTTTTATCTTCATCCTTTTATATATACATATATACATAAAAGTTATAGCGAAAAGTTTACCTGTTCTGCGATCTCTCGCGTGAGTTTGTCCAATTTGGTTCCGGCCTCAGAAATCTTCTTCGCTGCGTTTATCACGTCCATCGTAGTTTTCAAAGGTCCCCGACCGCTATAAAATATCACTTGAATTATATCTCCATGCTAGTGGCTTAGCACAGTTTCGATGTGCTGACGTGGTGATATTCGTTTCTGAACTATTTAAAATGCGGTATCATTAGTTTCTAAATTACTTATAAGGTGATGTCATTAGTGTTTAAATGCCTTGTAACGTGGTGTCATTAGTGTCTGAACGACTTATAATGTGGTGTCATTAGGGTTCAAACGACTTAGATCACTACTTAAAATGCGGTATCATTAGTATCTAAATTACTTGAAAGGTGATGTCATTAGTGTTTAAATGACTTATAATGTGATGTAATTAGTGTTTCAATGCCTTGTAACGTGGTGTCATTAGTGTTCGAACGACTTAAACCACTACTTAAAATGCGGTATCATTAGTATCTAAATGACTGTAAAGGTGATGTCATTAGTGTTTAAATGACTTATAATGTGGTGTCATTAGTGTTTAAACGACTTGGATCACTACTTAAAATGCGGTATCATTTGTATCTAAATGACTTATAAGGTGATGTCATTAGTGTTTAAATGATTTATAATGTGATGTCATTAGTGCTTAAATGACTTATAACGTGGTGGTATCGTTAGTGTCTGAACGACTTATAATGTGGTGTCTTTAGTGTTTAAACGACTTAGATCATATTTTTTTGGAGAAATTTACAATGAATTTATAGATTTTATCATTTGACCACAATGTCATCTAATGTTAAATGACGATGCGGTCTAAGATAGTAAACACGCTAAGCCTAGAGGGATTTATGTGAATAACAACGTCCAATTCGACAGCCACTTCAATACGATGAAAGCTACGAAAATACACGACCGTTGTTTTTCCTTTCTGATTAAAAACGTGTGAAAAAATTGTCTCCAAAAGGAGTAATTAATTTCTTTATAACTAGTGCATTACTTCCAATGATATTATAACTAAAGTTACGTTATCTTGATGATATTTTGTCCAAACAAATGGCACGGTAACGAACACATACGTAAAGTAATATTGTGACGCCGCACTGTCTTAGATAAAATGTGCAAGTAAGATGGTATATTCTCAATATAGGGGGTGAAATAGAAATAAATATATGTTGTTTAGATACGGGCGGATTGACGGGGCAGCCGTCAACAATAAACTAACTAGGCAAGTTTTAACAAGGCGTCGTCGAAGCGCTTATTATGTATCTACAGCTTTTTCGTTACAATATCATTGAGATAATTCCGTTTTTAAGTTTTTCAAGTGATGGCAACTTAATTGATAACGTGTTCGGATACCGCGTCGATGGACGTTGTTTCAAAGCGGTAGCAACTGTTTCGGAACACAGAGTGAAATAATAGCGGTCTAATAGTTTGCTACCGGTGGAATATCAATCCCGGTGTTGCTAGTGTCTATGGACGGCGGTGATCACTTATCATCGGGTGACCCGTCTGTTCGTTTGCCTCCTATAATATAAAAAAAAAAAACTCCGACGTCAGCTGTTTCGAGCATGTACCGAGGAATTCTTCGAAGTTCGCGTGCATTTACTAATGTTAAATCGGTAACAGTATCGGGTGAAGGTGAAGGAAAACCTCGAGAGGAAACCTGAACCCTTAGAAATGTTCTTGTAGAATGATGTGAAAGTATACTTTTTTTTTATCATTGTAGCATGGCAAAGTGCCTGCACTATGCCTGATGGTAAGCACAGTACAGTCCAAAAACAATGGCGACCACCGAGTGACACATTATCCATCGCCGCTGTCATGCCGGCCTGCGAACAGCTGGATAGGCACAGAAGCGAATCACTATGACGGGTTTTTTCGCCATAAACATGGTGGTTGCGACCCAGTCAGGCTGTAGAACCCTACCACCCCGCTATCGCCATTGCCTCGTTCGTTACTCAGCAGGGCGCACCACGTGCAGGTGAGGTTGGCTTGGGTGTCTCAAGTGTTATGATGTTACTCGACACCCCTTACACTCCCAACTGCCTACGCTATTGACCTAGCAAGGTCTTGACAGCTTCACCGGACTACGAAAGTATACAAGTGTGGATTGCTTAAAGCTTGAAATCGGTGGGCTGACATGAGGTGATTTTACCGATACCTTCCTTCGGGAAGTGGGCTATGACCCTGTTGTGGGTCTCTTAGAGGCTAATGATGACGGTTTAGTTGATTTTGCGTTTTCGTAATGCTCTCGTGACGCATTCACCAGCGTACTCCACTACTGACTGGTTTTAGTTAAAAAATAAATGTATATTTTTAGAAAAAGGTACAAAAAAATGATAATGACCTCCAGATATCAGTATTTTTATCATTTTTTTGTCACTTTTTACAAAAATATACATTTATTTCTAATTTACACTATTCTTAATCCAAATTTATTAAATTTAATTTTCTGTTTTTTAGATGGATTTTCTATGAAAGCGTGTTTTTTTAAACTATTATTTATTTTTCATTATTTAGTTAATTTTTTTAACTTTTTTTTTCGGATTATTGCATTGTCATCTACCTTTGACAGGTGAGCAAGTTTGAATTAAATCTGATCGTCCAAAGTAGGACAAAATCGAGCTCAAAGGGGTCGGTTACATACATACATACAGGTGAAGCTAATAAAAGCGTGATAAAAAAAAAGAAAGAGAGTGAGTTACCGCGTGAAGTCCGTCATCTCGAGCATGATCATGCACATGTGCTTGGCGAGCATGATGATGTCGTTCCCGGCGTCGTCCCACTTGGCGACCTCGTTGTCGAACGTCATCTTCTCCCGGCGGAACAGCTCCACCTGCTGCAGGATCTTGCGCTTGTCCTCCTCCGTCATCTTCCTCATCGCTTCCTACGTACACAGATACAAACATACAACACTACTAATATAATATACACATTAGAGGGCCATTCAATACAATTACGTAAGCAATAAACTTATTTACGTTAAACGTATAACGTATAAACGTTCGCGTGTTTGGGCTAATGCTAATACGCAGCTCTCAAGCTATAAAGAGGAAAAATACCCGATTTTGAAACATTCTTTATTTGGTGTTCCACTTCTATTGGTATTAGCGTGATGATATATAGCCTTCCTCGATAAATGAAGTATATAACACTGAAAGAATTTTTCAACTCGGACCTGTAGTTCCAGAGATTACCCCCTACAGCGTCACAAACTCACAAACTTTACCTCTTTATAATATTAAGTATAGATGACATGGAATAGAATCGAGAGATCGAGAATTATAATTACAATTTGGCATTTGAACAAAGTAAAACATGGGCTAACGTGGCCAAAGGAAGTCAAATGCATCATCCCAAAATTCTCGATCTCTCTATTTTTTTTCCACCCCTTACGAGTTTACTTATCAAAAAAAGTGAATAATAAGGATGGTCCACGCATTTTAAATCTTCATATATAAACTTCTCCTAAACGGCTGGACCGATTTTGATGAAATTTTGTGTGTGTGTTCCAGCGGATCCGAGAATGGTTTAGATTCACAATTGGACCTGGTAGGCAGGACGACGTCCGCCCGGCCCGCTAGTCTTTTATAACTTTTTTTATACAGGCGGGCAACAAAAAATTAAGTGGTGGGTCAAAATGGGCAATCGATGAGCATACTCTATATAAATTTTCAAATTCTTACACGAAAAATGAACACTACTACATTGAACACTACTGAACCAATTGCGAATGTAGTTTTCAGATAAACATAAAACTGACCACAATGAAGGTTTTGGATACACGAAACTTCACTTTTCTGAGTTAAGCAGTAATAACATATAATAATTAGACAAAAACATGTTTATACATATAATACGAATGTAAAACGAACGTGTCTGTACTTAATAATTTTTTGCAAAAAAAAAACTACTAAACTACTAGGAACTAATTACCGGATCGTTAGGAACGAATGACCGCATCGTTTGACAAGTTTCAATTAACACCCACCGCACCGTGAGGAATTAGATGCCCATATGGATTAAAAAAAAAAAAAATTTTTTTGCAAAAAAAAAAAATGTTACAGGTGTCTTGGAAGAAGTAATAAAATACATTTCGATCATTTTTAGAAATGTCTGTCTGTCCGTTTGTTTCTTTGAACACTCATCACTGCTAAAGTACTGCATTCAAATGCATTATTCAATAAGGTATATTCCTTGAGTAACATTTAATCTTTATTTCATTAAAATCGGTTCACTCTATTAAAAGTTATTGTAATTTTAATGACGGCTCGAGTTACGTATGAGAGAAAAGTATAATAAGTAAATAGCTTAATACATTCAGATGATTGTATTTGTCAATGTCTTTTTACATTAATTTACACGCGGACGGAGTCGCGGGTACAGCTAAATCTTATATAAAATCATTCACTCACCCTAGCGTTGGTGATTCCGCTTATATCCGGGTATTCGTCGACGCCGTGCTCCCCGGTGTGGGCGCTTGCTGGAAAACATAACACACACAACATAACCAACTAAATCAATCACTGACGACATCCGTTTTGATTTAAAAAAAAAACTATTTTTTTTTTTTAATACTTCACCGATGTTATTACAAAAAAGTTAAATGCGTATTGAATACTCGCTTTAAAAAGGTTTCGAATTAAATGCACCGCGCTCCTCGCCCGAGGCAAGTTCGCGTTATCCTTTTTCGCAAGTCTAACCGGAGCGAGACAAAAGAGCAAGATGGCGAACATTTAATACGAAACCTTTTTTAAAGCGAGTATTCAATACGTATTTAACTTTTTTGTAATAACACCGTATAGGATTTAGCGTTTGATCAAGATTAGTAGGTGGTAGAACCACGCTGAAGCTACTACTGGTTTCAGCATGAATGTGTCGGCTCGCTCGGGGTAGTACCACCGACACACAGAAACATCCACATGAACGTAACAGTGCGTTTGTTCGGTCAGTGAAAGATCCTAAAGCCCACCTTCCCTAAACACAGGCTGGCAACGCACTTGTGACTCCGCTGATGTTGCAAGTATCTATTGAGGGTGGTGTTCACTTAACATCATTCGACTCACGTGTCCGTTTGTCTCCTGTGATATTAAAAAAAAAATCTTATCTAATGCTTTATGACGAAAGTGCGACTGTCGGAACACACAGACCATTGCTTGGCGATAGATTTTCAACTCGAGAGTGGTAACTTAAATAATTTACTTTAAAGCACTGATAGATCGTCAAAATGCGTCACCACGACAAATTAAAATTTAAAAAAAAAACCACCTTAATATTCAAAGCTATCTTTAGTTAATGTGTACAAGTTATTAAAAAGAAATCTCAAAAGTAATAGGCTATTTCAAACGTATTTATTACATTGCAGTCAGTACCCGACTTTTGATTTGGCACGTCGGGGCGTAGACCGTGACAGTCTGCTCATCAGTCGCGTATAGCTTTATCTTTGTCTATCGCAGTCATTGTGTAGTGCGAGGGAAAGATTTACAAACCCGAAGCGAGTCGATCTTATTTCTTTTCATAGTTTTACAGTTATATCCATACTCCGTAAATCAAGTATTGAATTATAAAAATAAAACATTACATATATATATATATATATATATTATATATATATATATATAATATATATATAAAACGGTAGAGGTCTGCCTTTGTGCGTGCGTCACGCATAAACTACTGAACAGATTTCGATCACATTTGTTTTAATTTTACTTCTTAGCCACTAAGTCTTTATTTAAAAATATATCACGAGATATCTTCAATTAATATAAAGTTATTAAAGTATTAAGAAACTACAATTTGTATAAGCACTACGCGTTCAGCGATGTGTGTTTTCTTGTCGCGGAGAAGTATATACGCAGTAGATGAGAAGTAAACGGATAAAATGTGTACAAAGGAATGTCGGAAAGGAAAGGAATGAACGAAGTCGCTAGTATCAGCTAATGAAATAGATCAATTAATACCTATTAAAAAAAAGTGTGTGTGTACACGTGTTAGAAGTTATACTTGTTTGGCGTAACAAGATAAAAATATTATCAAAATTTTTATATTTCGCCTTATTCTACGTTTGTAGAAAA
>MU159141.1:288811-314084 GCA_015888305.1 Antheraea pernyi | reverse complement strand
CTGGCGTCTTGCAGTCAGTTGTATGTACCAGTCTTGCCGAGTGGTTGTACTCCTTTTACGGCCTGGATGCTGTTCAGCGGGTTCTCCTGTATTATTGTAGCGCTGCCAAAGACGACAAATAACACTTCTATGAATGCCAAATCTTGGTCATGTATTATCGGTGTCATAAAGCAAGTTACTCGTATTATATTCTTTTCAGATTAGGGATGTATGTGGAAATAGACTGTGACCGCCGTGGGACACGGCATTTGCAGGATGGCCGAGTGTTAAAGTCTACGTCCGGTACCGTGACACACCCGAGAGGCGAGACTACAACGCCACCCGGGGAACCACTATTGACCTGCGATACCGCGCTATTGACTCTATCGGGGTGTTACTACTGACCTCGAACGCTATTGGTGGAAGTTATCGGCTGTTCATTATTCATTCCGGTGTGAGACTACATTGGTGGCATATAAAGGGCAAGATGTCGCTGATCTGGACGCACTCCTATGTGGAAGTTATTGTAAGGCGAAGCTATGCCCGATTAAACAGTGACAAGAACTACGAAGTATTTATTGCCAATCCTGACTGCATCGACCCTATACGTGATTAGTGTAACACATGTCATGACGCAAAATTATAAATATATCTCCTGCCAAAAATACCGCACAACGCGCCTAATGAAGTTTTCACTTTATTAAAATAAACACTGAAATGTTACTTACTTTTTTCATATCTATAGATACATATAATTAGAATGTAAATCTAACGTGTCCTTACTTTTTCGATTTTAGTGAAAAAGATTGTTGCAGGTTTCTACGAATAAGTAGTAAAATACATTTCAATCATTTTTAGATATGTCTCTCTGTCTGTATGAACAAGCATCACGGCTAAAGTATTGGGTTCATAATAAAGCCTCATAAAGATAATCATGAAGCATATCCTCGGGTGTAACTTATTGGTCATTGTTTTATTAAAATCGGTTCACTCTATCGAAAGTTATTGTAGTTAGAGTGACGGCTCGAGTTAAGTGCGAGGGAAAAGTACATAAAGAAATGAACTTAATATCAGATGATTTTTAACCGACTTCAAAAAAAGGAGGAGGTTATCAATTCGACTGTATTTTTTTTTTTTATGTTTGTTACCTCGTAACTTTGGACTGGGTAAACCGATTTTGATTATTCTTTTTTTATTTGAAAGCTGGTGCTTCCCATGTGGTCCCATTTCAATTTGGTCGAGTTCCGACAACGGCATCCAGTGCAAAACCGTATAAGTTTTAAATTTGCATTAAGTATGTACACGACAAATAGACGAATAACTCAATATCACGCTAACCGATTTCGATTATTCATTTTTTATTGGAAAGGATGTACTTCAAGGGTAGTTTGATGAGAGTTTGGTTAGGTTCTGATTATGGGATCCGTGACAAAGTAAGTAAACTTTCAAGAAACGAGCCTACTCCTTTCTTAAGAGCTGGCAACGCATCTGTGTTTCCTCTCGTGTCACAATTGTCCATGGGCGGCCGTGATCACTTACCATCAGGTGACCCGTATGTTCGTTTGCCACCAATAGTAACTATTTTCCTTTTAGAAAAGATATACATATATCAAAAAGATGATCAAATTATAGAATTTAATTGTGTAAAACATATATCAAGAGTCAACAATTAATAGTACCATATAGTGTTATATGTGTATACATAGCAATATAATAAATAATCTACACATATAGTAAGAATGTAAATTATAAGTGACTATAATATAATATATAATTATAATTATACGAATGAAATTTTAAATTTTCGTGTAAAAACTTTTTGTAGATGTCTAGTAATAAGTAATATAAAGTAAATTTTCAAAAAAAAGTATTAACCGACTTCAATATCAATCAAAATCCCATAAGGCACTAAAAAGCGGAAAATAACTAGTTTATCAAAAATAAAACATATGATATGTGTGCTACCTAGAGATGTATTGGCAGTCGGTGCCAACCAAACCGAAAATCATATATATCATCTACCGGTACAAAGTTTAAGTCCACTCTCGCGTCTCTGTAATACAAAAATTTTGGTTGGTACCGACTTCCAGTACATCTCTAGGTAGCACACATATTCATATGTTTTATTTCATTTGGTTAATTTGATAAACTATTTATTTTCCGCTTTTTAGTGCCTTATGGGATTTTGATTGATATTGAAGTCGGTTAATACTTTTTTTTGAAAATTTACTTTTTTCAAAATTAGGTTCCACGCGGACGGAGTCGCGGGTACAGCTAGTAATAAATATAGTCGTCGATAATGTTTTTAGCCGTTCTGAATATGACCGCAAAGTTCCGTCTTGCGTATAATATATTCAAGATTTTAATACAAAATTAAGTTAAAGTATTATTATAAGGATATAAAACTGGTATTTTCTTCTTTGTCCTTGTTTTTTGTTGTTGTTTAAGGGTTCTCAATGTTACGCATATAATAATACGTAGATACTTATTTATTACTTCAGGCAGGGGTTCCTAAACTTAAAAAATAACGGAATGCCAACCAAATACCTTTTATTTTATGGAGCCCCATATCAAATGATTACAAATCAACATTGAAATTTATATAAGAACATTTTTTTAAGAAAACGTATGATATAATTGTTGCACATTATTCGCGCATTGTATTTGGATACGTTCGCTGCTCGGCCATACATAGTCCGGGCTGAATTCTTGCTAAAGTTACCTACTTATTTACATACAAGTAATTTTTACATAAATGTGATTTTTATCACATATTTTACGCTATTTCAAAATAATGTTTGTAACTGTAGAATTATTTAATAGCTAATAATAAATAATGTTGGCGGAACCCTGATGTCTATTCTACGAACACCAGAGGAGTCTCAAGTGTATTGCCAGCCTGTGTATGGGGGAGGGTGAAGGGGTAGGGATGGGAAAGGCGCTCTCACTGACCGAACGAAACGTAACAATGCAAGCACTGTTACTTCACGTCGGTGTTCTGTGAGAGGGTACTACTCCGAGCGAGCCGACCCAAACATGCTGAAACTAATAGTAACTACAACGTAGCTCTACCATCCACAGAAGGTTCCGCGGAACCCAGTTTGAGAATTCCTGTACTAGAGAATCGTCTGTACGATCTCTTAGAGTGTAAAGTCTAAGAGACTAGACTCTAGAGTGTGTAAACTCTTATAGTGGTTTGATAAAATATATCGTAGTTCTATTTAAAGTAAAGAACAGCTGCTTATCTCCAATTGGATAGTTAAATCATAGAGGTTAGATATGTATGTATACCACGACGGTAGCAAACAAGCATGCGGGCCGCCTGATGTAAAGCGGTCACCGCAGCCTATGGACGCCTGCAACATCAGAAGTGTTACATGAACGTTGCCGACACTTAAATAACCTATTTATTTTCCCCTTGAAGCACCCCATATTATAGTCTCCAGGAAAAACTTCAGCAGCTCATTCCACAACCGGATCGTTCGTGGAAAGAAACCCCTCTGGAACCAGATACATTGATTCTTGAGGAAGATTTAAGTGTATAATTTATAAAGGTTTTTTTATTATTGGCAGGGCTGGAAAACGCCCGCCAGGCCCGCCAGTAATACATAATTTCGGAATTGTAAAAAATAGTAAACTGCGACACTATCCGACATAACACCATGAGAGTAAGCATACTCAATGGTTTTTTCTTGGTATTTTTGCTACGTATTTTTCTACTTTTTTATTATCTATAACTAGCTTTTGACCACAATCCCACTTCATATCATCCTTCATTCATAAGTTATAACGTGGCCCAAGATGATAAACTCGCTATACCTAAGGGGAACTGACTTTCAAGTGCAACTGCCGGAACACATAACAGGTGCTTCGCGACAGATTATTAACTTGAAGGTGCTAGCTAGCCACGCTGAAGCTATTACTGGTTTCAGCGTGAATGGGTCGGCTCACTCGGGGTAGTGCCACCCTCTCACAGAAAACGGACGTGACGTAACAGTGCTTGCATTGTTGCGTTTCGTTTGGTCAGTGAGAGCGCCGGAGGCCCACCTCTCTTCCCCCTTCCCTTGCTCGGACCTACCCAGGCTGGCAACGCACTTGCGACTCCTCTGGTGTTGCAAGTGTCTATGGACGGTGGTGATCACTTAACATCAGGTTCGCTTGCATCCTATGATACGAAAAACAATACGGGGTTAGAAAAAGCCCTACAACCATGGTATGGTTAAATCACGATATTATCCTTCATCGGAAGTTCCGACTCCGTTGCAAGGTTGATGGATTCTACAGGTGCTTGACAACAGACCTTTGACTCGAGGGTGGTAGCTAACCGAGTCACCATTAGATGACGTTAGGTTTTATCTTATTCTTCACTAGTGGGCCCGGTGGACGTCGTCCCGGCTGCACCCTGATAATAAAAAAAACTTGACAAACTACATACGAAGCTCATTCCACAACCGAATCTTTCGTGGAAGGAATCCCCTTTGAAACCGGACCGTCCGAGACCATTTCGTTTCCAATATGTGGGGATGAATTAACTAAATTGTCTCAATGTTTTGCATATAATACGTAGTTACATCTTTATACCTACACTAGCTCTGCCCGCGACTTCGTCCGCGTGAAAGGTTATGTAATAAACAGCGATTAATAAAGTCATCTGAATGTATCAAGTCTATTTATCTACTTTTCTCTCGCACTTAACTCGAGCTGTCATTCTAATTACAATAAACTTTGATAGACTGGACCGATTTTAATGAAACAAATACTAGGTTATACTCAAGGAAATACTTTATGATTTTCTTGGTGTGGTTTTATTGTGAAATGATTGAAATGTATTTTATTTTTTATTCCTAGACACCTGCAACAATTTTTTTCACGGTAACCGAAAAATTACAGACACGTTATATTTACTTTCTTGTTATATGGTTAGAAGATTTGTTTTCGGAATTCTTATGAGGATTGTGCAACTAAAATAATATAATTAAAATATATATATATATAAAAAGTGCGTATGAGAAATCTTTATATTTATATGTTATAACAATTTATAAGGTATTTTTATGGAGTTGGTTGATACTGAAATAAAAAAGTAAAAAATAAAAAAAAATATAATAATTTTGTTTCATTGATATACAAAAACCCAAGATGCACACATAATATCTTACAGACGGCACACTAAAATGAGTGCATAGTTTTGGATTATGCAGTCATTCAAAATAGTCTCGCGTAGCTTGTGTCCTTGTAAAGACAACTTTAAATCATTCATGTAAGATTGAATTTGCAAAACCATAAGTTTATCGCATAACCGTATAGTAGTGGTAGACCCGCGCTAAAGCTATTACTGGTTTCAGTATGAATGGGTCGGCTCGCCCGGAGTAGTACCACCCGCACAGAGAAAACCGACGTGAAGTAACAGTGCTTGCATTGTTGCGTTTCGTTCGGTCTGTGAGAGCGCCGGAGGACCACCTCCCCTCCCGCACCCCCTTCCCACTCCTCTCGCCCAAACACAGCCTGGCAACGCACTTGCGACTCTTCTGGTGTTGCAAGTGTCCATGGACGGTGGTGATCACTTAACATCAGGTGACCCACCAGTTCGTTTGCCTCCTATGATATAAAAAAAAAAACTATAACCACGTATGTATATAGGGGAGTTTTTGTGGCCGGTTTTGAGCGCTACTTTTATTCGAGACTGCGCCTTCGGTATTTATATGTCAATGTTTAGTATCTATATATTTTTCGTACTAAAATTTGACCTGAGATAAAATAATTATTTAGAGAAAACAAATCAGTTGCTATTTAAAATAATGATAAGTAAAACTCACCGCGACTGCGATAATGCTAACGAACGATACGACACGACCGCACTGTTCCATGGTCCGCGGTTAATAAACTATGCGTCAGCTTAAAAAATGTACTGGGCCAATTGTGCATCAATATGGCACGATAATTTACATCAATCTTTCTCAAAGTGGGAGATGACGCCCCTTGGGGACGTTTGAAACCTAGAGGGGGGCGTTAAGAGGTCCAAAAAAAATGGGGGGCGTTGATGTGGGTTAGGGGGCGATGTATAATTCGTAATTTCATTTACTTTATATGGTATTTTAAATTTCATTAAAATTAAAACCCACCTACTACACAATAACGAATAATTAGTTTATATTTCTACCCTGTATGATGTTATAAAAACTTAAAATACTTAACATAGATTTCGTAGGATAGCCCGCACACCGTACGCAATCAAGTTGTAACAATTTTCTGCGGATCCGGTAGCAATCGGCTGGTTCATCGAGTTGACTCATCAGTTGGATGAGTTCACTTTACCAACTAATGAAGCATTGTTGTTGTCTTATATGAGATTTATTAAAGATAAAAAAATATGTCAAGAACTTTTATTTTCTAGAAATTTAGAGACAGACACGAAAGGAGAAACCGTATTTAAAACACTAGAAAAGTTTTGTGATGAAAAAGGAATTTCGTTGAAGAATATTATATCAGCTGCTACAGATGGTGCTCCAGCTATGACTGGGTGTCAAAAAGGCTTCATATCGTTCTTAAAAAATGAAATTCCTGATGCCCTTGCTGTACATTGCGTTATACATCTACAGTATTTAGTTGCTAGAAATTTAAATGAACGACTATTTCAATTATTGCAAAATGACATCAGAGCAGTCACTAAAATCCGAAACCACTCTTTAAATGACAAATTATTTAATCAGCTTTGTGTTAATAATGATGAAGATTTCAACAGATTGATCTTTCACACAGAAGTGCGTTCGCTATCAAAAGGAAATTGTCTGACTCGTTTTTACAATCTGTTTGACTCTGTCATAGAGCTCTTGGAAAACAAAGACAAAGAATTGCACGAAAACCTCATCACATCAAAGAATGATATCGCATACCTGACAGACCTTTATATATTGTTTACAGATATGAATTTCCAACTTCAAGGTGATGACTTGAACTTAATAAAAACAAAATATGTCGTCGCTGCTTTCGTAGCCAAGCTGCTCTTGATAGCATTCCCATCGTCATATTTGTTTGAACGTGAATTTAGCGCTGTGACAACGCTGCTTACTAAAAAGAGAAATCATTTGCAAGTTACCAAACGCGGCGACTTACGACTGTTTTTGAGTTAAATAGAACCTGATATCGACAAACTTATTAAATATCATCAAATTCGTCCATCTCATTAGATTAGTATAAAAACGAAAACTGAATACATATTTATATTGTTTCTTTTAATTTGATTAAAATATATTATCTATACTAATATATAAAGCTGAAGAGTTTGTTTGTTTGTTTGTTTGGTTGAACGCTAGGATCTCAGGAACTACCATTCCGATTTGAGAAAACCTTCGGTTTTAAATAGCTCATTTATCGAGGAAGGCTATAGGCTATATATCATCACGCTAAGACCAATAGAAGCAGAGCACCAATGAAGAATGTTTCAAAATCGGGCACTTTTTTCCTTTTGAGAGATTTCGTTAGTAGTAGTAATAATATTCGTTCAATAGGACAGGCGAAGGAATTAATCCATACTGCCAATTCTGAAGTTGTCAATATAGGTATTTCTTATATATCCTTTAATCAATTTTATTCCATGTCTAAGTTACAATAAAGGCATAAGCGCCAAATCTTCTATATAATATGTCGTACATTATTTTATCCATCATTATTATTTTCTTAGTCTTCATAATCATAAAACAAAATTGTTCAAATAAAGATTTCGTTAGCGTTAGTATTATATACGTTGCCATGGTAACGTGGTAAGTTTCTATCGCAAACATTTTCGAAGTTTATTTTGTTTTCCTATGGAAAAAGTTTATACTACTTTTATTTCTAATTTTTTATTTGTTCTCTATTACGTATTATAAAAATAAAGTTTATGTATGTACAATTAAAATAACAACTTTTTGATGAATGGCTAAGGCTACAAATGAACAAAAAAAAATTTCTTTATACTTTGTC
The DNA here is from genome assembly GCA_015888305.1 of Antheraea pernyi. Taxonomy (NCBI): domain Eukaryota; kingdom Metazoa; phylum Arthropoda; class Insecta; order Lepidoptera; family Saturniidae; genus Antheraea; species Antheraea pernyi. Next base: position 306,143 of record MU159141.1, on the reverse strand, counting down.
TATATTTTTATATTAGTATATTTTCTCTGTTTGTTTGTTTGTTGCGGGTAATCTCCAAAACGGCTGAACCTATTTTAACGGGAATTTTACTTTATACTGCCAGATAGCCGAAATTATAGCGGTTGACATATTCTATTTTATTTGTCCGCGGTTTCGTCCGTATGGCTATTTCCAAAATGGCTGGACCGATTTTCGCCGGGTATTCACTGGTAGATAGCAGACCTCATAAAAAGTACTAAGACTTATATAACTAAATTAATTAAAGTAATGAAATTGTGGTTTTTAAGTTTTAGTGGTGTATAAAAAAAGGGGGAGTTGTGAAATAATTGATTTTCAAGGGGGCGGTAAAAGAAATAAATTTGATAATCACTGATTTACATATGACTATATATATATGACACTATGACGGACTTTTTCGCCATATACATGGTAGTCGCGACCCAGTCAGGGTGTAAAACAATACCACCCCGCTTTCGCCATTGTCTCGTTCGTTATTCAACAGGGTGCATCACGTGCAGGTGAGATTGGCTTGGTTGTCTCAAGTGTTATGATGTTATTCGACACCGCTTATCTCTAACACTGAAAGAATTTTTCAATTCGGACCAGTAGTTCCAGAGATTACTCCCTACATCATCACAAACTTTACCCCTGTATAATATTAGTATATATGAACGTAACAATTCTGCAGCCGGATCTCGTACTTATATACCTACTTACCCATCCAAAAATTTAAACACGCATATGATAGAGGAGAGTATATACAATACAATGTCTAACGTAAGCGCAATAAATCACAACACTGCGACTCGTCGGTGACGCGAACCCATAAGTTATTCCCTTACGAATTTATTTTTTTACATTACTCAACTGACTTAACCGAGTTCTGTAACCACATCACATGTTATCAGCCGCAATAATGGCAACTTTAGTCATGTCACGTTCTGGGATAAACCTGTGTAAATCCAAAGCGTATAATGCTGTTAGTTTTCTATAAAAATAAAATGATAACCTCTGTGGTTATTCGCGTATCACACAAAAAGTTTTATTAAAAGTATTACTCGTTAGACACTCGTGCGTATCTTAAAAAAAATGTCTATAAAGTCGGCTTACCGACGATAATTTGATAAAGTCATAAGAAAACATACTTTTATGAATTAAATTGAATTATTCTATATATGAGGCATATAGAATCAAAGACAGCTAAGTGCCACAAGTTCTAAAAATGAACTGAGTATGGAGCCATCTAGTCTTATTGGTTGCAAATCACCATTTAATTCCTACAAAAAATAAAATACAGCTAAAGCCTTTTAATTTTCGTTTTAAAATTGATTTTGGGATCAAATACATTTAATACAACCAAGTCATCAAATAAGAAGTAAAGCAAGAATAAAATACAGTTAAGGAATTATCGCATTTTTTTTTATTTCTTGAACTTCTCTTTTAGAGCTGATGGCCATAGGCAGGCAAAATCAATAGCCTATGCCACTCCCTAAAATTGACATTAAATTTGAATATAAGTAAAACTCCAACTCTGAGAATAGATAAACATTTTTTTCGTTTCCTGCAAATTTGGTCTCTATGCACTTAGCTGTTTTTGATTTTATATGCCTCATATGTATTAATACGTGAAGTGAAACTGTGTACCCCTTTTTAAGCGAATTGCGCGAACGGATGAACCTGAAGTTTGGCATAGTTAAAGTTTACTAGTGGGCGCGACATTCGACCATAGTTGATTGATTTTTTAAAAACTTGAACTTTAATAGGCTTCTTTTATCAAAGCGTATAACCTTTTTAATCAAAGGCTTTCAACATGCCTACTCAGTTATTTGCCACTTTTTAAATTATATAAACATGAAAAAAATCTATGTCTAAATGAAATAATAATTATAAATTTGAAACAAAAAACAGGCGGTTACATAACGTAGTAAAACTACCAAACTACTAAAATTTTAAGTAAATATAACTTTACGAAAATAACTCACTCAACTCATGATACAATTTTCAATAAAATTTACACGACACCATGAATGGCAATTCAAATGGCATTTCTGAGTAATATTGAATTAAATGAAGTCTGTACATTATGAGGAATAGTTATATGCCCAGTAACATCGCTGGGAAAAGTAATGGGTACACAACAATATCAAATGATGAATCTAACACAAAGATATTTTTAATACTACTTTTGAAAATAATTCATTTTTGTTCAAAATCCATCATCAACTGTACCAAATATAATTGCTACATCAGATAGAACTGCATCATTGTAACCGCGGATATCTAAGCCATGGATTACTTTCATGAGCATATAAATTTTGTTATTTTGAATTTATAAAGTATTTTTTGGTTCTTTTTATTGAATCATCATTTAAAGTGAGTTCACCATAAAAATACTAAATATTAAAATATTGACATTGACTTTGGTAATGTTGCTTTACTCTTATGACAACATGAAGCATAATGAAAGCAGTCCTGGCACCTAAAAAATTTGACATTCAATAACACCAAAGAGAATAATAATTATTTCAGTGTTTCCATAAATTTTGTATCAATTACTTATTAATGTATGTTATGAATTTACATATTATATTATTATACAATTCACTTACAATTTGACCAGTTGATTTCAAAGGGCATGCAACGTCAGCCATGTTAAAAATATTGAAAAAGGTCATTGGAATGTAAGAGTAAAATGACGGATGACTTTGTCAAAATTTCTTTTTCATTTACATGTGTGTATATGTTGTGTAAAATTGAAGCAGTAGTGTGAGTAATGTATATTTTAATTAATTTAGTATACTTGTAATGCATTTTATATAAAAAAAATAGCTTTCTGCACTTCTCCTCCATATAAACTTTAATTATGCCAAATTTCACGTTCATCCGTTCGCGCAATTCGCTCAAAAAGGGGTACAAAGTTTTGGCTTCACGTATTAATTTAAAGTTTATATGGAGGAGAAGTGCACAAATCTACTTCTTTTATATAAAATGCATTAAAAACACATTAAATTAATTAAAATATACATTACACACACTACTGCTTGAATGACATACAACATATACACACATGTAAATGAAAATGACGTTTCGCCATCCTTTACTACTCTTACGTTCCAATTACCTTTTTTCATCCTACATTCAATATTTTTAACATGACTGACGTTCCATACCTTACATGCCCTTTGAAATTAACTAGTCAAATTGTAGGCTACTTTTATATAATTCTTTGTATATACATTTCTTCTGTACGTGTGTATGTCACTGAACTCCTCCTAAACGGCTGGACCAATTTTGATGAAATTTTGTGTGCGTGTTCTAGTGGATCCGAGAGTGGTTTAGATTCATAATTGAACCCGGTACAACGGTGGCACTGCGGTTGAATTTTAGATTTTTTTTTTATTATCAAGGCAGGACAACGTCCGCCTGACACGCTAGTAATAATATAATGTGGACCATGTGGAGTCCCACAAGGCTCGGTGTTGGGGCCACTGTTGTGGAACCTGGGCTACGACTGAGTGCTCATGTGGGTGGTCATGTTATGCGGATGACACTAGTCGTAACCCAGGGCAGACATTGATCAGCGTTGGTGCACCTGGCCACGTTGGCTACAACCTTTGTGTTCAGGCGCATCCACCGGCTGGGCCTCAAGGTGGCCCTTGTGGGGTGGCCTTGGTGGGGACCCGGATGTAATATCTGGGCCTCACCCTGGACGGGCGTTGGCAGATCTAGGGTTTGAGGGGCTCGGACCGCGTATAGTTGCGGCGGTATCGGCCCTCGGCCGCCTTCCCCCGAACACGAGAGGACCGGGCGCTGCCTGCCGCCGTCTGTACGCTGGTGTTGTGATGGCTATAACGGGGTAACGTTGTGGGTGGATTTCCTCAGCGCCAAGAACTTTCGTGTGCTGCAAAATGCGCAGCGCACAGTGACGCCGAGGGAAATACGTCGGTACCGAACGATGCCCTCGGCGGTGGCCATGGTGCTCGTTGGTTCTCTCTGGGAGCTAGAGGTGGAAGTTCTAGCCGCCGTATACAACAATGAGGCGGCAGGGAATCGCCGAGGGAAGCATCCAGCTCCCAGGTGAAGGCTACGTTGTGGGCGCAAGTAGACAGGTGGAAGCAGAATCTGGTGGACTCGCTTTATGGAAGATATACCACAGACACCTTCCGCCTGGTTCTCCCGGAGTGAATGAATAAGGGCTGGAGCTCTCTGACGTACCGTACGGTGCAGGTGTTGACCGGGCACGGCGGCTCGGCTGGTACCTGCACCGGATAGAACGCAGGGAGCCTACCAACGCACGCCACGAGTATGGCGCTGAGACGGACACCGCGCAGCACACTCTGGCTGAGTGTGCGGTGTGGGACGATCAGCGCCGCGATCTGGCTGCGGCTGTAGGGGACGAGCTCTCGCTGCTGAGCATGGGTGAAATCATGGATGGGTGGACTGCTGTGGTGTCCTTCTGCGAGGAGGCCATCACACAGAAGTAGGCGGCTGAGAGGGCCCAGGAGGAAGATCCGGGGAGTGGCCCTCTTCGTCAAAGGAGAACAGGCATAAGGGGGAGGCGGCATGCTCGCCTCCTCCCACTACCATAGCCAAGTCTGAGGGCATGGGGCGGCCCCCGGTTCGTCTCCTCATTGCTAGGAGGACGAAGGTGAGGTTGACGAGAGGAGGCGACTAGTTGTGTATCCAGATTTCCTCTCTATCGTTGGACGAGGTCTGACAAATTCACCTTGCCAAACTGCCACAGGGGGCGGTTTCTCAAGTCAGACAGCAGGTTCGATTCCTTGCTATCATGCGGCGGACGGTACACCGTGGGGTTTTAGTTCGTGCGAGTCGGACATAACCCACTCTCTCCCCGAGAGGGTGGCGTGTTCATAAAGGATTTCCTTACGTTAATAAAAAGAAAAAAAGAAACACCCCGTCCAACACAGGCTGGCAACGCACTTGCTATTCCGTTTGTGTTGCTAGTGTTAATGAACGGTGGTTAACTATCTATACCTATAGGTACATGTAATAATAATGTAAGTCTAACGTGTCTGTACTTTTAAATTTTTGTAAAAAAAATAATATTGCAGTGTTTAGGAATAATTAATAAAATACATGTCAATAATTTTTAGAAATGTCTGTATGTTGAACACGCATCACTCTTAAAGTACCGCGTTCACGATAAAACCTCACTCAGAAAATACAATAAAGGATATCTTGGAGTAACATTTAGTGTTGGTTTCATTCAAATCGGTTCACTCTATCAAAAGATATTGTAATTATAATGGTGACGCGACTTACGTACGAGAGAAACGTAGATAAGTAAATGGTCTTTAATACATTCCGATGATTTTATTAGTCACTGTTTCTTTACATTAGTTTCCACGCGGACAGAGTCGTGGGCATTGCTAGTATATACTAAAAGGTCTCGTCTCCATTAAAATTTAATAAATTTAAATCACAATAACTTTTAATAGACTGATGACAGACAGACATTTCTAAAAATGATTGAAATGTATTTTATTTTTTATTCCAAGACACTTGCCATAAAGTGAGAGTGCCGGAGGCCCACCTCCCCTTCCCTCTCCTCTCCCCCTCCCTACCTCCTCTTCCTCCAGACACAGGCAGGCAACGCACTTTCAACTCCCCTGGTGCTGTTAGTGTCTATGGACGGTGGTGATCACTTAACATCAGGTGACCCAGAAGTTCGTTTGCCAGTTATGACATATAAAAAAATGTATAAAAATCTAATCTTATAATATGTATAGAGATAGATACGTTCTGTTACTAACACAATGAAACAATAAGATGAAAGAAGGTGACATTGAGACAAAAACATGTCTAACATTAATATGTTGATCTTAATGTGTGAAAAAAGTCAATTCCGGATGCATGTGTAGGTTTGTTTGTAAATATAAATGCTTTCGATCGATACGAAGTACAGTCGTCGAGATGAGTTTTTATAAAAGAATACTTTTAGTATCAACCTGTATCTTAGAAGCTAACTAGCTGATTTCGTCTGCGTTGTTTATTATCTTAATTGTTTTGTTATATCTCAAAGGGATTAACCAGCGTCTTCGATGAAAGCTCCCAGCCGGCTTAACTTTTTCCGACACAACATATATCGTTATATTTCAGTCAATTTACAAAAAATCTTTACAAATTGTGTACCTAAATCTTCCTCGTGAATCAGTCTAGCTACTAATGAAAACCGCATGAAAATCCGCTCAGTAGTATTTGAGTTTATCGCGAACAGACAGCCAGACAGACGCGGTGGAAGACTTTGTTTTATAATATATAGTGATAACAGAATTCCAAATGGTAGGGTATTGAGTATTGGTAGGTTTTTGCTTGATGGAAGAGTTTCTAATGTCTATCTCACTTCCTCTTTCAAGTTTTAAAATGATAATAGCACAATGATTGGCGTGTTCGCAAAAGGAAAGCATCGTGATGAAAGCCATGGACTTAGTAGTCCGGTGAAGCTGTTAAGACCTTGCATATATTGCAATTATAATATAATATATAATATATAACATAATTGAATATATTGCATATATATTGCAGTTCGAAAAAAAAAACCCATGGACTTCTTAGGCTATTTCTAAGCTATCCGTCCGCTACCTACCACTCTGGAATTGAAAATCTGTTGCCAAGCACATATGGATGTATTAAGACAGCATATATTTGAGAGCCAGTCTCTCTAGATTTAAAAAGGTTACTATCTTAGATTGCGACGTTGTGGAGTCTAATCCGCTCCACCGTAGAACGCTCCACTTATGGTTATTACGCCAAAGGCTAACTGTGACGTATTGCCACCACCACAACACGCAACACCCGCGCGGCGGCCGCGTCCTGTCACACCACTTCGCGGAGCGTATCATGCATGGCATTCATACACATTAATTTAATTACTATCTTTGTAGCTTTTATTTTCAATTACAATTCTTTTATAAAAAGTTCAGTGTAGTTTGTATGTCCTACACATTACATGTGGAGAAGTGACCAAAACTCCCCCACAACGTATTTTAATATCAGCTTAGATTGTACTCTAACGCTAAAAAGTGTAAAGAAAAGAAGTCTCCCACCAAGCGTCTATTGGTGAGTTCTGATAGTCGCACTTGGTACCTAGTCCTTTTTTTTAAATTAACGTATGGAAATCCCTGCAGATATCCACCCTCCCGGGGAGAGAGTGCGTTTTGTCCGACTCACACTGACTAAAACCCCACGGTGTACCATGCGGCGCATTGTAGCGGCCACGGATCGGTCCTGCTATGTTCCTGAGAACCACTCATGCGGTAGCCTGGCAAAGTGGTTGACAAGCTCCATTCTAATAGGAAAGCAAGCTGAGTACACAACCAGCCGCCACCCGTCGTCAGCCGAACCTGTGCAATGAGGAGATGGGCCCCCTGCCCATCGCCTCAGGCTCGGCTACGGTATCGGGAGGAGAAGGAGACCTCTCAAAGCCATTGTTTGGTTCTGGTCAAATACTATAAGCTATGGACGATAATAAAGAAAAAAATATTTGTTCTAGCTGACGGAGCCACGCGTTGCTGTGGTTCAGTTATTACATGTTGAATTAAAATAATTATAAAGTATTTGATATTATGAGGTAATGAGTATGCCTAAATAAACTGTAAACTAAAAGTACATTATACGGTACTTACAACAATTTTGTTTAAATTTTTTTGTCTGTTTCCATTCTGGGCTATCTCTGAAACGGTTGAAATGATCTTGAGGTGACTTCTTCTAGCAGATAGCTGATGTTATAAGGAGTAAATAAGTTACAAAAAAGTTAGGATTCCTCACAAATGTAATAAGCTAATGAAGCATTGTCCAAATACGCGTCACGCACCCTTTACTTTGAACAAAAATTGCTTTGCTAAATACCAAGCGGTTAAATTCGCAGGTAACAGGTTTTTAGAGTACTACTCTTTAAAATACTTTAAGAGCTGTAAATGTAGTTAAGTCCACGGGCGACAGATAGAGTAATTTGTCCATCAGTGGGGCTTTTATATTGGTAAAATCGATATCTATAACTATACATATAATAAGAATGTAAACGTAACTTGTCTGTAATTTAAATTTTTGCGATGTGTCTTGGAGTAAGCAGTAAAATACATGTAAATAATTTTTAGAATTGTCTGTTTGTATGAACACTTTTTTTTCGAACTGACTACGCTATTGACCATGCGAGGTCTTAACAGCTTCACCCGACTACTCTTGTATGAACACGCATCACTGCTAAAGTATTGCGTTCACGATAACACCTCATATGAGTGGTAAGGCAGACACAATGCTTATGCAACTTCTATTGTAAGTGTAAGCGGTTTCATAATTCTATAGCGGTTATGATAATAAAAATCATAAAGTGTATCCTTGAGTAATATTTAGTCTTGGTTTCATTAAAATCGGTCCACTCTATCAAAAGTTATTGTAATTTAAATGACGACGCGACATAAGTACGAGAGAAAATTAGATAAATAAATGGGCTTAATACCCTCATTGATTTTATTAGCCACTGTTTTTTTACATTAGGTTCAATTGGAGTCGAACGGAGTCGCGGGCACTGCTAGTATAGCAATATATAGTACAGGTAGCACAGGTAGCTCATAAATGTTCTAACTTAATAGTTTTTCTTCGCGACTGTACAAATTTTAGTTTCAAGAACAATGAGTTTACAACGCATTTGTTGTTTCCAAGTAGTCGTTCAACGTTGCAAACGGTTTTACATTCGAAATGAGGGTAGCTGTTATATTGATGTTAGTTTCATATGTATATGGTGGTCCAGCCACTGAATCATATAAAGATCAATGTAAGTTTTAGTTATTTATTTCTTAAAGTTTAGTTAATATTTACTGAATCGACCATTATGTTTACAGGTTGTAAATGCTTTTAGGACACTATAATTACCTAGATATAATTATGAAATTTCTTATGGGAAAGCTTTTAAATGTAGCATAAGCTATTAAAAGTAGAATTAAAAGAGTTGTGATTTTAACGGACAGCAGAAGTGCACTTCAACACCTGATTCGATGTGCCACTAGCCATAAAGACGTATCAGTAGCATATGTTATATTAAACCATATTTTTAAGCAACAGTTTGACAATCAGTCAATGATTTTTCAATGGAACCCTTCGCATGTTGGCATTAAGGGGAATGAAGAGGCTGACCGTATTGCAAAATTAGGGTCGACGCACGGTACATTAAAAGAGGTTAAAGTTAATTATTGGGAAATACTGCCAAAATTGAAAGAAAGGTAAAAGGTATTCGGTATAAAACAATACAGTGTCAGCCTCTTCATATACCGTGGTTTAATGAATGTAACCTAAACCGACAATATGTTAAGGTAGCTTTAAGACTCCGTTCGGGGAACTATCCATCGAGAAGTTTTGCATACCTAATGAGGAAAGTGGAATCTCCCAATTGCGATGTATGCAGAAAAATTGAGGATGTGCATCACTTGATGACGGATTGTGCTAACAACCGCATCGAAAGAGAGCCGTTGATGAGTAATATGAAAAGTAGTTGCCAGAACATAGGTATTTGTCACAGCATTTTGGCTGAACCCTGTTCGTGTGAAGCTAAGATGCTGTATGACCTGGTAATGATACCTCATCAGCGACTCTCATGATAGAGCTAGAATGATTGGGAAACAATGGGGCTGGTATGTTCCGTGGAATAAAATACCTTAAATTAATTAAAAAAAAAGCTTTTAAATTCTCATTGGCAACCTTTTTGTGTGTACGGGTGGACTGTCCTGCGGGAGTGGATGGGGGCGGAATGGAGCTCCCTGACGTTCATATTCGTGCAGGTGCTAACCGGCCATGGTTGTTTCGGATGGTACCCGCACCAAATCACTCGCAGGGAACCGACCGCCGCATGCCACGAGTGCGGCGCTGACGATGACACCGCCCAGCATACTCTGTCTGAGTGTACTGCGTGGGAGGGACAGCGTCGCATTCTGGCTGCGGTGGTAGGGGGTAGTGAAGATTTGTCGCTGCTGAGTGTGGTTTCGGCCATGATTGGCAGCGAACAAGTGTGGCGTGGGGTGGCTTCCTGCGAGGAGGTCGTCTCACAGAAGGAGGCGCCGGACAGGGCCCGCGAGATGGATCCTCTAAGTGGCCCTCTCCGCCAATGGAGGACCGGTGGGAGGAAGCGGCGATTTGCTCAACTCCTCCCGCCACCGTAGCCGGACCAGAAGGGACGGGCCGGAGGCCCATCTCCTCATTGCACAGGTCCAGCTGACGAGGGGAGGCAGCTAGTCTGTCCAGTCTGTCTCCATATTATGTAGACGGACCCTTGGGGCGGCTGTCCAAGGTAATTAGCGTAGTACGATCCCTTGCCGCCTCAACAATACGGTCTATCGGTTCACTGTGGAGTTTTAGTCCGTGGGAATCGGACATACCCCGTTAATAAAAGAAAAATCCTCCGATCATCGAAGTTAACCAACGTCGGACGTGGTCAGTAATCAGATGGGTAACCGCCTGAGAATACCGCGTCACGTTACTGTTTCGGATAGAGTGTTGGAAACACCGATTGTCGTCCGACCACCGAACTTAAGCAACGTCGGGTGCGGTCAACACTTAGATGGACGGCCGCCTGGGTACACCGCGTCACGTTAGATCTTTGTTGTATTTTTTAATTAAATGTTTATCACAAATAATATTAATACAAAAGTTTTCATCCTATCGTGTATATTTATGACGTTGGCTTCTTTTTTCAACTCGGTTAGTTTCGGTTCCCACGATCGATGACCCATCTATTATTAATTGTAAAAATAGGTTCAGTAACGGGATGTAACAGTATCTTTGAATATTTTAGACTGTACCGACCCAAGAACAATGAAGAAGCATGCTGCTTACACTGAATGGGCTGACGCTTACTCGTGTACGAGACACAGATGCCAACCTGGTGGAAGAAACTTAGCTATTTACACTGTTGGGTAAATCAATCTATACATTTACTGTCTTAAAAATCCACATCTATAGTGTTTTTATCCCTAACTAATATTACAAATACGAATGTGAGTGAAGTTAAAACTTCTTTAGGCGCGGTGAACCTTTTTTTGTCAGTAGATAATTTTTTTTATAGTAGCACGGCAAAATGACTCCACTATGCCTTATGGTAAGCACAGTACAATCCAAAAACAAAGGCGACCCATTGACACATTATCCATCGTCGGTCGCCGCTGTCATGCCGGCCTGCGAAAAGCTGGATATGCACAGGCTGATACCGACACGCGACCCGCAGAAGCGAATCACTATGACGGGCTTTTACGCTATATACATGGTGGTTACATTGAGCTAGATGTCAAGATAAATTCGGCAGAGTGCCTTAAGCGTTCGCCTCAGTAGTCCGGTGAAGCTGTTAAGACCTTGCTAGGTCAATAGCGTAGTCAGTTCCAAAAAAAAAAGGACCCGATTGGTGATGCTGCAAACAGATGCTAGACTTATTTTAAAAGATTTCTCATTTACCAACGGGGTATAGTGTGTTTCTGAATAGTTTGGATTCACAATTGAGAACTGCAGGTGTCGCTGTAATCGGGTATTAGGTTAGCCTATTTGGTGCAGTCAAAGTTGCACGGACCAGCTAGTTGTTTTTATATTCGTGCGCAAACGTATTAAATGTCAACGTACGAAATAGTATGTGTTTTGAAATGAATGTTAAACAGAATGTACGGGAATGTGATAATGAATGAACTTATCATAGTAACAAATATTTAACAATATAACAACGATAACAATGCTTGATTTTGTTTATTATTGTTAGATAATATGTAATCACTACATAATGTAAAACAAAGTCCTCTGTCCGTTCGCGATAAACTCAAAAACTACCGAACGGATTTTCATGCAGTATTCACCAGTAGATAAAGCGATTCATAAGGAAGGTGTAGGTATATAATTTGCAGAGGTTTTTTGAAGTTATACTTCTTTTGGCGCGATAGGGAAAAATTATGAGAGTAAATTTTTACGATGCGCGCGCACACGATCACGAACCCTGAAGTTAGCTATAGTCAACATTTTGTTTCTTTGTATTTGTTGTTTGTATTTCTTTGTATTAAAAACCTTTTTTCTATTGTTAGTGTCGTTTTTTCTACAAACGTAGAATAAGGCGAAAGATAAAATTTTTGAAAAGATTTTTATCTTGTTACGACAAAGAAATATAATTTCTAACGCGTGTACATAAGTACACACACACTTTTTTTTATTATCAGGGCGGGGCACAGTCCGCTGTGTCGGCTAATAAAATATAATCGCCAACAGATGCAAGCGCGTGGAAGCTCCAGAATCAGCGATTGAATGCGAAGAGGTTGTGGAAGACACTAATATGCAGTTCCCTTACTGTTGCACAAGACTGCGGTAAGTTGATATTTGCGAACAATTTCTATTGATGGGTATGTAAAGTTTAAATAAATAAATAAAAATATGTATCATGTAATTAATACATTTCGAAGTTTTTGTGGGAGGGTTTTGAAATTTAGATCCGCAACCTTATTGTGTGGCGGTGCAGTGGTGTGGGTAAACACTGTGTTGCGTAGAGTGGGAGCAGTGTCTCGCTTTCCGTTGGTTATTGGAGAAACGTGAGACATACTGCGTTCAGGCAGCGTGGCGATCAGTACACACGATCTATGCTATTGAAAAATGATTGATGAATAACTAAAATGTTTCCCTGTAGTAAAAACGTTTCACTTCTATCCTGTGCCATTACGATACACCCTGTTCTTTTAAAATATACATATATGTAGTTTATTAAAGTTTAATTTTATGCACGACGGATTTTAATACGGTATGAAGACCGATATAGTTATAATAAGATTGAATGAGCGAATGAATAATTTTATTGCACTTTTTAGTTTGTTTGTACACTAGCGAGCTTAATGCCACAAGACATTTTCTTCCAGCTAACCAGTGGTTCTCTTATCATGAATAAATTTGTTCGTAGATAGTCCAAATATAAAAGGAGTGAAGAAAATGAATAAAGTAAAGATGTAATAATAAAATTATCTTAACATTGACATATAACTAAATATACATAATGTACTGAATACATAAATAAGTACACATGAAGACATACATACATACAAATTGTTAAATGTCACTCACTTTGACACCTGTTTGTCAAATAAATATAGGTGTAGATTTACCATTTGTTTTTTTTTAATTTACTTTAATAATTTATCTGGCAACCCTAAAGTACATCGACGAAATTCTTAGAATTCACGTAGATTCATAACTTCAAATTGATAAGACTGTTTACTGACTGTGAAGGATTCCCATCTATTGAAAATCGCCAATACGTGTTGATCTATATACCGTGGTGATAATATTCCAACCTTCCTTTAGCAAGAGGTCTTTATTCCAGCAGTATATTTCATTATTGAAGTGAAAACTTGTTTAGTCGCTTTGAGCGGTATTTATAACAGCGAGGCTTACGTCAGGCTAGCGACGCGTATTATAGAGAACTGTGTACATACAATATTGATATTTTGTATTGAGATTGTGCAGCCTATCGGAAGTTTTATTGAATTTATAAGCTTTATAATGTATATAATTATTGTTTGGACTGCCAATAGATGTGAAAGAGAAACTAATGATAACATTTTTGATTTACAAATTATTACATTTAAATAATTCAGATTTCAAAATCCAAAAGAGAACAGTTTATTTTCCATTGTCTTGAGTTTCACTTCTGTCGGTGAAGATGGTAAACAATATAGAGGGGCTGGTGCCGGAAAACACCAACAGGTGTCTAGCGATAGTTCAACTTGAGTGTGGTAGGTAGCCAGGCGAGGTTAGAAAAAGCCCTACCCATGCTATGGTTTCCTCAGGATTTTCCTTCACCGTAAGAATGGTAGAGCCACGCTAAAGCTATTATTGGTTTCAGCATGAATGGGTCGGCTCGTCTGGTGTAGTACCACCCTCTCATAGAAAACCGACGTGAAGTAACAGTGCTTGCATTGTTGCGTTTCGTTCGGTCAGTGACAGCGCCAGAGGCCCACCTCCCTTCCCCTCGCCTATGCTCCCTCACTCCCTTTCCCCCAAACACAGGCTGGCAACGCACTTTCGACTCCCCCGGTGTTGTTAGTGTCTATGGACGGTGGTGATCACTTAACATCAGGTGACACACAAGTTTGTTTGCCAGTTATGACAAAAAAAAACTCAGATTCGGTTGCCATCATTCGAACCTATGTCCATTTATATGGTGTCACTATTAACTAAGCCATCATCGTTTTAGAAGTTTAACAATCGCCAATGCAGGATCTCATCGAAAATATTTTCAGATGTTTGGTCGTGGTGCGAGGGGAAGTGTGGACGAGGGTGCTCGGACAGCCCTGGGAAGTGCTTCCAGCAGCGCCCTGGAGTCACATGTATAAAATGAAGAAGCCACCTCCTGGTGACACCACGTTCTTGTCCAAGTATGTGGTGGTTTTGTAATATTAATGATCCCGAATGATCATTCTGGAGTCATTAGAATTTCGCAAATACATTAGCGGACCTATTACAAAAGCAAAAATGAACAGGAGTTTTACTAAACAGTATCTAAAGGTTAAACCTCACGTAGAACACATGTTTAAATATTTTATTACAGAAGCGTGTCCAAGCGACTTCTAGCTATACGTCTGTAAGTTTTTTATGCAAGTAACTCTGAATAGCATCCATTCAATTCAATTTCATCATTCAAAAACGTTCCATTATATACAGATTTGTTGCTTTACAGTTTGAATTTATAAATAACTAGCGGGCCCGGCGGACGTTTTCCCGCTCTGAATATAAAAAAAAAGCCTTGATAAATTATATATAAAAACCTTCCTCATGAATCACTTTATCCACTGGTGAAAACCGCATGGTAATCTGTTCAGTAGTTTTTGTGTTTATCGCGAACAGACAGACAGACGCGGTAGGGGACTTTGTTTTATACTATGTAATGATATTTTAATGAGATCTATAACAGTCGGTCCTACAGTTTTCTGTCAACAACCTAATTTAAAGCGCCATCTGTTGAAGACTAATGAAACTTACAATTAACAACAATAAACAACATTGACAATCATTTAATGTGTAATTTACAAATCGAAATATAAATTATCGTATCTCTCAAGTTGGACCCAATTATACTTAAATGCCAATCTTATGAAGATCGAGTAGTTTCGGAGTTCATCGTGGACAAACATTATGACACTGGATGTTTATATATTTATATAAATAATGAAAGATAGTACGTTCATTTATTTGCAGTATTGTGTAATAATATATCCTGCTCGTGCACACGGGCATGTGTACGTGTATGGGTGTGTGTAGTGGTTGGTATTTGGTAAATTTTATTTTTTCTGTATAACACCTGGGTGTAACTTTGTGCAGACCGACTTGAGAAATGGATTCAGACTTAGGTGAAAAATATCAATGTGAATGTAATCAAAGTTAGTTATTTTCCCACAAAGGACCCCGGAACAGGGCCCAGTATACGAGTTAGCTGAGCCGGAGAAGG
The DNA here is from genome assembly GCA_015888305.1 of Antheraea pernyi. Classification (NCBI taxonomy): domain Eukaryota; kingdom Metazoa; phylum Arthropoda; class Insecta; order Lepidoptera; family Saturniidae; genus Antheraea; species Antheraea pernyi. The sequence continues at coordinate 290,671 of MU159141.1, read as the reverse complement.
AAACTCCTCGGGAGAAGGTGCTTCGAGCTAGTAAAGACACCACAGAGGCACCTGACTGCAACGAGGTGGTGCCAAGAGCTGTTCCGGCGCCTGATATAGTGGTAAAACTATAAAGTATTCTTATTCTATATACATATAATTATAGGTCTGTCTTTGTGTACGTATTACGCCTAAAAGTATTCGATATATTTCTGTAAAAAAATAATATATTTCTTAGCTATTTAGTCCGTATCTAAAAATATATCAGGATGGCTCCATCTTTATCTGTATAATTGTGATTGAATTCCTCCTAAACGGCTGGACAGATTTTGATGAAATTTTTGTCAGTGTTCAGTTGCATTCAAGAACCGTTTAGATTCACAATTAGACCTTGTAAGTGGCGCTGCGGTTGAATCTATTAAAGTTCTAAGAAACCATGATAGTTTCACGAATTGATATGAATTTATATGCACTTCGCGTTTAGTAATGTGTAAAATGGGGTTATGCGGTGTGATGCGCATACGCAAGAGAGGGGAAGTAAACGGATAAATTTTTTTGAACGAAGTATATTATTGGTTTATTTTTTTGTGTATTTTGCATACATGATGTTAAAAGTCTGTAGGCAAATAGCTATAGGTGTGTGGCAGCTGCGTATCAAAACCAATCCTTTTCTGGAACTCGCAAGATATTTTCTTGGGCTATAAAATATTTTTTTTATATATTATATGATTGTTTGATCACAATTTCATGTGATGATAAATGGCGATATGGTCTAAGATGGATACTGAACCTAGAAGGACTGGTTCTCAAATGCAGCTGTCGAAACACACCTATAGATGCTTGGCGACAGATTTACCAACTTAAGGATGGTAGCTAGCCAGGCAGGTTTAGAAAAAGCCTTACCATGCTATGGTTCCATCACGGTGCGTGCCTTCATAGGAAGCCCCGACATTGTGGCTAGGATTCGAACCTACGTCCATCGACGCGGTGTTCGAACACGCTATCAGCTGAGCTACGTGGTCAAACGCTAAAACCTATAACGTTTACCAAAAAAATGAATGGAATTTTTGACGCGATCTTGGAATGACATGTTGTGGATTTACAATTTTATTAAGTTTAAAAGTACAATCGCAACCGGTAATAACCGATTTGGTGCAGACGAAGTCGCACGGGTTAGCTAGTTATTAATAAAATTGTAAATCCACAACATGTCATTCCAAGATCGCGTCAAAAATTCCATTCATTTTTTTGGTAAACGTTATAGGTTTTAGCGTTTGACCACGTAGCTCAGCTGATAGCGTGTTCGAACACCGCGTCGATGGACGTCCATCACCTACCAGGTCCAATTAAGATAAAAAAATAACCTACATATATTGCCGATAAATGTCTTCCTAGTACGTTGTCCCAGTACCTTCTGTCCCAATAAGACTACAACCCGTTCGTAACATCATCTACCGGGTTCAATTAAAATAAAAACTAACCTACGTATATTGGCGGTAATGTAAAAAATGGCTTGAGAGGTCCATGGACCTCCAGTTGGAACGTAGTTCCTTTCCCTTTTTTGTAGGCGTTTACTTATACAGTCAGTATAGTTTACATTATAAAATATCAAGTTGATAGACTTAAATTGTAATGTAAATGATAAAATATATTCATAAAATAAATAATGATAAATTAAACACTGAATGACATCATAACTATTTTCAACTTGTATTAAAACTTTTTCACACTACATTGTATAAACATAAATATTAAATAGATATGAGCAACATGTGTCATCTGTCACTTGCCTGTGACTATTTGTCTAAGACCTAGGCAACGGTTTCGACAGCGAATTGGCTGCCGCTAAACCTTTACAGACAAAAATATTGAACTTTATAT
>MU159141.1:235794-286461 GCA_015888305.1 Antheraea pernyi | reverse complement strand
AAATAAAACATATGAGTATGTGTGCTACCTAGAGATGTACTGGAAGTCGTTACCAACCAAAATTTTTGTATTACAGAGACGCGATAGTGGACTTAAACTTTGTACCTGTAGATGATATGATTTTCGGTTTGGTTGGCACCGACTTCCAATACATCTCTAGGTAGCACACATATTCATATGTTTTATTTAATTTGGTTAATTTGATAAACTATTTATTTTCCGCTTTTTAGTGCCTTATGGGTTTTTGACTGATATTGAAGTCGGTTAATACTTTTTTTTGAAAATTTACTTTATAATGAAACAAACACTGAGTTACTCCCGAGGATATGCTTTATGATTTATTGTATGAACTCAGTACTTTAGCAGTGATGCGTGATCATACAAACAGACAGACAAACATTTCTAAAAATGATTGAAATGTATTCTATTACTTATTCACCTGCAACAATTATTTTTACAAAATTCGAATAAAAGTACAGACTCGTTAGATCTACATTCTTATTATATGTATAGACAGATATAGATGTACAGAAGGTCTTGTGTTGTTTGACTCTATATATTGTAATATTGGTGATGTGTTACGTAATATAATTCGGTTATTGTGCACAAGGGAAGTGGATGGGAAATAATACCAAAAACTCCCTGGAAAGTTCTAACAAGGGGTCCACCAAGTTTTAACAAATAGTTCCTTGAAATGATCACAGGAAACTTGTAATATCTACTCGACAATGGCAGTAATAATCTACTAGAAGATTGGTTGCCAAAAATAAAATAACAAGAGGTCACGGGTTCAATGCCCGTTCATGACTTTTGTGTAATGTTTATAATTGTCAATTCTATCTACAATCCTTGTCAATATTTTTGTCCGCTCTGAATACAACCGCGAGTTCGTGTTTGCGCGTAATACAGTCAAAAGTTTAACGCAAAACAAAGTTATAATATTGTAGGAACATCTAATTGGCATTTATTTATTACTAGCTTCTGCCCGTGACTTCGTCCGCGTGAAATAGTTATTTCTGGGCTAACTAATACGCAGCGGAAGCTCTCAAAAAGAAAAGAAAAAACCCCGATTTTGAAATATTTTTCATTGAGGCTCCGCTCCTATTGATCTTAGCGTGATGATACATAGCCTATAGCTTAGCCTATATCGATAAATGAGCTATCTAACACTGAAAGATTTTTTTCAAATCGGATCAGTAGTTCCTGAGATGAGCGCATTCAACCAAACATATCCAGTGATTTGACCGATGGACCCGATGTCCGCAGGTTCGAACCCCGATATGTACCAACGAATTTTTCACAATTCGCGTACATTTACTAATTTAAATTGGTAACACTATCAGCTGACAGTGAAGGAAAACATCGTGAGGAAACCTGAAACCTGAAAAAAGTTCTGTTCTCGAAGGATAAATTACATCTACATTAACGCAGGCGAAGCCACGAGCAAAGGTCGTACGTGTATACCAACATCAAGGAAGTCGATCTGTAATCAGGTATTAGGCATCCATGAGACAGGCATAGGGGGCCCATCTCCTCATTGAGGTCCGACGGACGACAGGAGGCAACTAGTGTGTACCCAGTCTGTTTCCCTATTAGGAAGGAGCCCAGCGGTCACTAGGAATAGCATAGTTCGATCCCTTACCACCCCAAGAATGCGGTAGGACAGTACACCGTGGGGTTTTAGTCCGTGCAAGTCGGACATAACCCACCCTCTCCCCAGGGAGGGTGGCGTATCCATAAGGGATTTCCCCACGTTAATAAAAAAAGGCATTGCCTAGTTTGGGGCCGTAGTTCAACCTAATAGTGAGTAAATACCTTAATACAAGTTATATTTACTTTGGACTTAATGTGTGACTTTGTTTAAAACGAAAAAAATAATTCCAGATCGCTTTGTCCACGAGTAACGACAAGAAGGAGCGGAAAAAGAAAGAACATCCCAGGTAATATGTCTTTCATTATAATATTAACAGTTAAACTTTACGGTAGTGAATGATGATAATGTCGGGAAATGACAACACTCTCTCTCTGCAATGATAAAGAAGAGGAACTACTATTTGACAATCAATCTTCGCAATTATCACAGCCGTTGTCGTGTCTTGTGATAATTTCAATATCGTTAGAACATTCCAGGGAATTTTTGTGGCAAGTCAGAATCCATTGCTCTGTGGTGTTATATCCCATCCACTTCACTAGGGCACAATAACCAAATTATATTACGTAAAACACCACCAATATAACAAAATATAGAGTTAAATAACACAAGATTATGAATAAAATATAAAATCCACTACATGATAAACTATGATCCCGGTACAAGATCCTTCTAACTTTGTTATTAATTTATACGAAACTTCATGAGCGAATAAACGTTAAAACGGCCAACATAGCGTGCCGCTATAATACCCGCGAATCCTTTCAATTACGTAATGTTTTCTAATCACATGGAGAGTAGAGGTAAGAATAACTATCACATATGGGGAAAACGTTGAAAAAGTATCCAGTTTTAAGCACTAGATAACAGTTCCAAGACCCTCCAAAATGGCGCTGGCATAGGCAAAAAGTTATCGACAGTTAGGTATAATCTCGTAAATCACTACATATTGTAAAACAAAGTCCCCTGCCACTTCTGTCTGTCTGTCTGTTTGTTCGCGATAAAATCAAAAACTAACGAACCGATTCTCATGCAGTTTTCATCAGTAAGTAGAGGGATTCACGAGAAAGGTTTAGGTATATAATTTGTCAAGGTTATTTTTTTTATAATCAGCGCGGGACAACGTCCGCTACACCCGCCAGTATAACCTAAAATAAACTGTAATTAAATAAATAAGCTGAAACAAAACGTGGTGTGTGATAGAATTTTTGCGAAATTTAAATATTACATTTTAGTGATTTTTGAGTGTTTAATAAATCTTGTTGAATCGTACAATGATGAACCCTGTTGCTACTATAACGCCACACTAATTCAATGCATTTTGACGGACACTTTCTCATAGACGGAGATAGTTCTCCTTGCCTGTACACTATAGTTTCTGCTACGCGTGATGATATCGGCTTGGGATGACGTAATAATGTGTTTAGTTGGAGACAGTCGCTGCAAACAACTCATTATATCTAATACACAGTGTTGATAAATAAGTGAGAGGAACTCTAGCTAAATTGCAACTATCTCTTTTACCCGCGGGGGTGAGGAGCAGTAACCGCGTAAGATGTTTTGCACTCACCTGTTCTTTCTTGAATTCGAGACGTTATAAATATGCACGTCGATACACCGGATAATAAGTCTATTTAGCACTAATTGATGAGTTATAATTGCTTGCTTAGCGCCAATTTTTCTTTTAATAAAACTAAAAACACGTCTACTTCGTGCGATCACTGGACGATACTCTACTTCTCTCTGCCCACAGACATAAACGCGTACGGAAAACATCGCAAATTTCCAGTCCTATCTTCAATGACGAACATGATAATCAAGAGCTGTCTGATGGAGACGAAACTACCAGTGCTACGGAAAAGGTAAGATATTTATATTAACAAAAGTCTTAACTGATATATTTGCATATAGGGTTTTCTTCTAAAGTCACCACTCAAGTTTGCCAGCTCTCTCTAGGTTTAGAGTGTTTACAATCTTAGACCACATCCTGATTTAGCATCAGAAGAGATTGTGATCTAAATTTATAACCTATAAAGTATAAAATTGAATAAAACAGTATGAATAGGTACAGAGTATTTTGTCATTTTAACTAATTTAAATAGGAAGAGGTCCCCAATTCGGTTTTTGTTTTTAATGTTCGCGCTAAATTTCTTAACCGCTGTAAATACAGTTGCGAAGAATATAGAGAGATAACTGAAGTATAAAGAAATGCCCCAATACGATAACACCTGCCCCTGCGATAACAGATCTGTGCAAAACTTTGAACATCTTTAACTATGTCCCAGATTTAGTACGAAGCGACTAGGCCGTATAATGCTTTGTAACAATTTTTGTATATGTTCCTTCGAGCTTTCGGGCTTGATGGAGAAGAAGTCTGCTGTCAGATCGCTTGATAATTTTGTAATGTATGTGATAATTAATCTTAAGGCATTTAACGGACTTTGAAATTGCCACGATTCTCTAACTTGCGCCTAAATCATGACTGACTAATCTTTGTCACCTTATTGTGTATTGCTCATGTAATATGTCAAGGGAAATAACCAACTAAATACTAGAAATTTTAACAAACTGGTCGTCCCATGTTTCAGACTTAGCAAAACCAGTAATAGTTTTTTTAGGTAATAGTGTTAGGTTTTACAATTAAGTACCAAAGCGTCCTCGATGTGTATTCACTAAAAACGATTGTATGATTGGAAATATATATGTTAGAAATATGTACCCGAAAGAGTTTCTTGTCGGTTCTTCACGATGACTGGGTTGTTTTCCGAACCGGTGTTTTTTTTTCGAACTGACTATGCTATTGACCTAGTAAGGTCTTAACAGCTTCACCGGACTACTAAGGCGAGCGCTTAAGGCACTCAACCGATTTTATTTGACAACTAGCTCAAGGGTGCACGGCACACCTCGGCTTGGGCTGTTGCATGATACATGCCATTTGCGACCTATCTTTTTTTTTTTTTTCTTCTTACCTTCCGCTTTGGTTGGAGCGACACGAGATCTCATTCGACTTCATCGTGTCGCCCCAAGCGGATGGCCCAGCGTCTAACAAGCGCCGCCAGGCCTCCTTCATGGAAGGAGACGGCTATGTGATTACCGGCCGTCTCCTCCATCCGCCGGAGCCTGTGCAAGGGGAAGATGGGTCCTCCCGACCGGTCCATCTTCCCTAGGCCCGACTACGATAGCGGGAGGAGGCGATCGAACTGCCGCCTCCTCCTGCCGGTCCTCCGTTGGCGGAGACGACCGCTCAGAGGGTCCTCCTCGCGGACCCTCTCCGCCGCCTCCTTCTGCGAGACGACTTCCTCGCAGAAGGAGGCCACAATATTCCATACATTCTCACTGCCGAGCATGGCCGCAACCACGCTCGCCAGCGACAGATCCCGTCCTACCGCCGCAGCCAGAGTGCGACGTTGCTCCTCCCACGCAGCACACTCAGACAGAGTGTGCCCCCCGATCTCAGTGACACAAAATCTTATATCACTGCGACAACATTACACATATCACCTCCACACACGTGCACGCATACACGCTTACACATGCAAGTGGAAGGGTTTTATTTTTTCCCTTATCAAACTGAAATAATTTAGAAAATTATCCGATACGAAATATATATAAGAGTTGTTGAGTTATGTATGCTTGGTACACATATATCTTTCAACAACTCATATATGTATGAATAGTTAGCTTAGGTTAGCTCCGATAGATCGGGGGGCACACTCTGTCTGAGTGTGCTGCGTGGGAGGAGCAACGTCGCACTCTGGCTGCGGCGGTAGGGCGGGATCTGTCGCTGCCGAGCGTGGTTGCGGCCATGCTCGGCAGTGAGAATGTATGGAATTCTTTCCCTTTACATTTATCTAGCTGTGCCAGTAACTCCGTCCGCGTGGAACGTAATGCAAAAAAACAGTAACTAATAAAATCATCTCAATATATTAACTCCATTGACTTATCTCATTTCCTCTCGTACTTAAGTCGCGTCGCCATTAAAATTACAATAACTTTTGATAGAGTGAACCGATTTTAATGACCAAGACTAAATATTACTCGAATATATGCTTTATGATTTCCTTAGTGAGGTTTTATCGTGAACGCAGTAATTTAACAGTGATGAGTGTTCAAACAAATAGACAGACAGACATTTATAAAAAATATTGGAATGTATTTTATTACTTAATAGCCGACCCGTGCCCACTTCGTTGAGCGGTAATACGTAAGCGTGGAATGGTTATTTTGCGCTAAGACGCAGCGGAAGCTCTGAAAAGCAAAAAATACCCCGATTTTGCAACATTCTTCATTGCTGCTCCGCTCCTATGTGTCTTAGCGTAATGATATATAGCCTATAACCTTCCCTGATAAATGAGCTATATAACACTGAAAGAATTATCCAAATCGGACCGGTAGTTCCTGAGATTACCCCTTACAACGTCACAAACTCACAAATTCACAAACTCTACCTCTTTATAATATTATTATTAATTATTATTATAGTAAATATAGTATAGATTCCAAGACACCTGCAATAATATATTTCACAAAAATTTAAAAGTACATATACGTTAGATTTACATTCTTATTATGTGTTTTTATTATATGTGTATTCTTGTACATTCTTGTGTATGTATGTATGTACACATACATGTGTATTCTTATTATATTTCGACTTTGTGCGAAAACAATAAAACTGAGTATTACTGACTTATGATTACTGAGTAGTACTAAGTATTAAAAAATACCAATTTTAGATTACTATACTGATATTTTAAGTTTGTTTTATAGGTATAGCAGGCGCGTGGAATTTAGCAAAAAGCACTTTGTTCAGTGTGAACCTTTACCTTTCCGTGGAACCCTATTTTTTTTTTTAATAAATGTAATTTAAATTAGTCCTTACTGGCTGATTCCCGCGACTTCGTGTACATCGTTTATTATCTCAAGTTTTGTTCTATCTCAAAGGGATTGAGGCAGCGTTTTCGACGAATGCTCCCAGACAGCTTAACTTTTTCCGACACTTCCAACAATTATCGTTATATTTCAACAAATTTACAAAAAATCTTGACAAATTATATACCATATCCTTTCTCGTGAATCACTCTGTCTATTAATGAAAACCGCTTAAATATCCGCTCAGCAGTTTTTGAGTTTATCGCGAACAGACAGCTAGACGTGGAGAACATTGCTTTATAATGTGTAGTGCTAATATCAGTTATCTGCCAATGAAAGTCTCTTCAAAATCGGTCTAACCGATTCGGAGTTTAACTGGAGTAAACAGCCAGACAAACATATAAAAAAATGTATTTGTTGGTTTCATACATATTTAAGTTAAAAGCAGTGACTTCGACGTTATAACAGACAGTCTAATTTTATTTATATTTACAGAGGATTATGGTTAATGTTGTTTTTTACTTCTTCCACATATTTTTAGCATCACACCATAACATACATGATTATTGACAATTACATTATTGTTAACCCCTATTTTTTTAGATACGGTAAATGCTTCCTCAATAATTTCTAAAAAAAATGGCTTTTATTATCTATGACTCCGTAAATACATCAAAGTGTTCTTCTCAATATAATACGCCCACAATGCCTCTTATTGGTAAAGCATTCATAATATTTTATCTATAGTCCTCAGAACCACACTCTGGCGAGAGATTCCGCGGTGGTGCTTTTGGCGTAACACAAAGAGTGCCTAAGGTAATATATTTGGACAATTATGGAAATTATACTGTACCGTACTGTGACGTACATAATTGGTAAATTATGTCCAAAGAATTATAGACATCTTTAAAGACCTTATGGAAAATAATTCTTCTAGAAGCTATGGGTATTAATGATTGCGGTTAATTAAGTATAGAAACTCTGCTTGAACCCTAATTATTATTATAAATGGGAGTGTGAGTTTGTATGTATATTTGGTTTGATATGGTCATTCCATGTTTCAAGTTTACTAAAATCAATACCAGTTTTTTAGGCAACAGTGTACCTACGCACTATGCGGTTAGCCGCAATGCGGCCAGCCGTTCGACTGACCGCAATCAAAAATATGCATGAAAAAGTAGTTTTTATACGCACTGGGATGCGGCTGCCGGCCGACCGCTCCGGGCGTTCTGAGCGCTGCGGCCTGAATAACGGTCAGCCGGACGGTTGCTATACACACTATGCGGATAGTCTACTGTGCGGTTGTCCACCATTGACTGTATATGTGTTCATCGACGCTCGAGCATTTTATTGATGACAAAAGACATTTAAATATTGATTTCGATACAGAAAAAAAAAATTGAGATACAAAATAGGCCAACAATCTGGTCTTTTTATTGTTTACTATTTATTTGCTCTCATCGCGTGTTTGCAAATAAGGACGCAACCTTTTTCTTTGTTTCCTTTTCTTTATATAACACGAGTAAATATAATAAATAGCTGTGCTTGGAAATTAGTCGATTCAACCGCAAACCACGACGCTTACTCAAACACACGTTCCTGTTGCGACTGCGGTTACCCGCCATCCGGCTAACCGCATAGTGCGTATGTACCCTTAGGTTTTAAAACAAAGTCCCAAAGCACATTACCGATTTGCTGGAAAGTGAGTTCAAGCATAATGTTAAACGGTTTTTAATGTCTAAAGGCTTTTATAGGGTGGATCAATATGTGAACGATGGTGACGTCTGGAAATGACACCCCTCTCTGTGCATCCACTAAAATGATTGTAGCTAATTATGTTTGTAAAAATATGTAATATAAAAAGATAAACCAGATCGTGTTTGTTGCCGTTTCTCGATGAATAAGTTGTTTGTCCGAACTGGTGTTAGTTTTGATGTTCATAAGCACTTCCTCGGGGCCTAAATTGAATAAATCATTTTTTATTTTGATTTTTTTTATATCATAAAAGGCAAACGAACAGATGGGTCACCTGATGTTAAGTGATCACCACCGTCTATAGACACTTACAACACCAGGGGAATTGGGAGGGGAGGGGATAGGGGACAGCAAGGGAAGGTGGGTCTCCGGCGCTCTCACTGACTGAACGAAACGCAACAATGCGTGCACTGTTACTCCACGTCGGTTTTCTATGAGAGAGTGGTACTCCATTCATGCTGAAACCAGTAATAACTTTAACTAAAAGAGAATTAAAAGAACTAAAAGAAGAAAGAACATATTATTCAGTAATCAAACATATGATATATGCAGCTCGCATATATCAATTTCAATACAAAATTATAAATACTAGTGGGCGCCTAGTGGTCGACATTCGACCATAGTTCATTGATTTTTTAAAGTTGAATGTAGAATGAAAAAGGACAATTGGAACGTAGGAGTAAAGTAATACATACAGTCGAGCATAGCAACCTCCTTCACAACCTTTTTTGAAGTCCTTTATTGACAGATGTCAAAATGTCTTTTTTATTTACATGTGTGTATATGTTGTGTAAAATTGAAGCAGTAGCGTGAGTAATGCATATTTTAATTAATTTAATGTACTTCTAATGCATTTTATATAAAATAAATAGCTTTCTGCACTTCTCCTCCATATAAACTTTAACTATGCCAAGTTTCACGTTCATCCGTTCGCGCATTTCTCTCAAAAAGGGATACAAAGTTTGGGTTTCACGTATTAATATATAGATTACTTACACAAGCCGTTATACCAAGCGTCGCTAGTCTGACACAAGCCGCGCAAGCGCAGTACTCTCGGTCACGTTCACTAGCATGTCATGACGGGAAATCATAAGTTTATCTCCTGGCTCAATGCGCCTAAACAAGCTTTCACGTCAAAATGTGTAACAGATAATGTTCCAGGTGCAACATCACCAGGTCGCTTGGACAGAAATACCCCAGAACGAATGGCACGAGCATGAAACCCCAGTTGACCCTGAAACTCCAAAGGTAAATACTAGTTCAAAATTAAAATTCATTCTTTAAAAAAAGGTGTGTAGATACGTTACCTATATGATATTTTGACAAAACAAATGGCATGATAACGCACACATACGTAAAGTAATATCGTAACGCCACACTGTCTTAGATAAAATGTGGAAGTAAGATGGCATATTCTCGATATCGGTGGTGAAAAAGAAATAGTTTTTTTTAAACTGGTTCGGCAAAATTACTGCACGGTACCTGATGGAAAATACAGTCTATAAATAACGGCGACTGTCATTGTTAAATAGCAACGGCAGTCGTCGCTATCATGCCGACCTGCAAAAGTGCTTCTTCACGCCTCGTTTGAAGGACCCCATGTCATAAGAGGAAGGCAACACACTGTCTGGGAGGCGATTCCACATCTTCACAGTACGACAAAAATAAGAACTTTCGAATTTCTTCGTTCTTGCCGGGATGGTTGCTAAGTGTGAAACTGTGGAGGCGTGTACCCACCCGTATAGCTCTGTAGTGGAAAGAAGAAGATAGAATGAGGTTAAACAACTCTTGAGAACACTCGCCATGATACAGACGATAAAACACAGTTCAGTGAGGTAAGTTATCTGTTATAGGCGGATTGACAGGGCAGACGTTAAAAATGAGCGAACTAGCCAAGTCTTAACAAGATGCTGTCGAAGCGTTTATGATGTATCTATAATTTTTTAGTAAAAATATCATTGCTTCTTAAATTTCAAATTTTTTAAATGAAATCGGTTCACTCTATCAAAAGATATTGTAATTTTAATGGCGACGCGACTTAAGTACGAGAGACAAGTAGATAAGTAAATGGAATTAATACATTCAGATGATTTTATTAGTCACCGATTTTTTATATTGGGTTCCACGCGGACGGAGTCGCGGGCACAACTAGTTGTAATCAAATGAATATTGACAGCACTTTAGCGTGCTGTAAGACCTGTGCCTATATGAACGTGGTAGTAATTTCACTCTTTAAAGGACATTCGTCCTGGTGTACTGTATGTACCAGAAAATGGTTCTTACCATAGAAGATGCTTTTGATCGGGTTAAATTCTTACCACGTAATACTATAGGGTCCTAGAAAAACGTAAACAGTTCTGCGGGTGCGCCAACTCCTAACGCATTTCGGTTCCAACGTATGTGCTCAGTTTAAAATAGTCTAATAAGGTTTTTATCTTTTCCAAATAAAAAAAAAACGTCTTAAAGTCCTGTCCTTGCCATTGCCATGCGAGGAGTATTATTGTGAGTTAGGAATTTCACACAGGAGAGTTATTTATAAAATCCTCAAACGATTGTCCTGTCTCTGTGTCCTTTGCACCTATTAATTATATTTTTGTAAAAGTCTGTCTCGAAAGTGAGCTTGAATCTTATTGCAGGAGTTTTCTTTTTTCATATCGTATGTCTGAAAGTAAGTTTTTAAAGAAAGAAAGATTTTTTCGGAATTCTTGTACATTTACTATATTTAGTTGGTAAGAGTATCAGCTGACGGTGAAGGAAAACATCGTGAGGAAACTTAAATACGAGAAATATTCTTGTAGTAATATCATCATCTTCTTACCCTTATCCCACTTAAGTAGGGCCGACACAACATGTTTTCCTTTTCCACTCTCACCTATCAGATGTCATCTCCGTACTCACACATTTTACACACATATCATTTTTCACACAATCCATCCATACCTTTTTCGGTCTTCCTCTACTCGTATATCCATCAACCATCATACTCAAAGCTTTTCTAGTTACATGGTCTTCATGAGAAGAGTCTCATGACAAGCCTATGCCATGCTAACCTATTACTGCTTAACTTCTCTGTTACTGGTGCTATTTTCAAACTTCCTCTGATATATTCATTCCTAATCTTATATATTCTAGTTACACCACACATCCACCATAACATTTGCATCTCTGCCACATGTAGTTTTCTCTCATCCGTCTCTCTCGTCGCCCAGCACTCAGATGCATACAACATGACTGTATAATAGTCTCTATGTAATATAATATATTCTTGTAGTACCATCGTGTAAAAATATAGGATTGTGGATTTCACGCAGTTTGAAATCGCCAATATATGGTAATATGTGAAGATTACGCCCATACATTTACAAGAGAAGAGGCCTAATGCCTTGCAGTTTTACAGACACACGTGGAATGTAAAGAAAAAAGAAACCCTATAACGCAATTCTTATAGGAATGTATACGATACATAGGATTTTGTATTATTGATAGGATACCCAAGATTCACGAGTGCAAGATAATGAGAAAAAAGAGGAAAAACCATCCAATCTTCAAGCTCTGGTTGACGCCATCGGCACAAGGATGAGAGATATAGAGCATGTTGTACAACGAATGAGCGAGAAAGTGCATCATGAGAAACCTGCTGATACTGAGGCTACCAGCGTTGAGAAAAGGTTAGTACCACAATAAATAAATCTAAGTTATTTGGTTACAAAATGACAGAAGTCTCATTGTCTCTGCAATTTTAGGTCTTCAACCGAAACTCGCAATCACCATAAAGATGGGAACAAAGAAATGGGTAAGGCCAAAAAACCAAGTCCTGATGCTGAGAATTATAAAAGGTATATTTATGAAATATTTAAAGTTGATTTTAAACTACGATACATACGAATTTGTGTTTATTTAATACTAGCCGACCCGTGCCCACTTCGTTGGGCGGTAATACGTAAGCGTGGAATGGTTATTTTGTGCTAAAACGCAGCGGAAGCTCTGAAAAGGAAAAAATACCCCGATTTTGCAATATTCTTTATTGCTGCTCCGCTCCTATGGGTCTTAGCGTGATGATATAGCCTATAACCTTCCCTGATAAATGAGCTATATAACACTGAAAGAATTTTCCAAATCGGACCAGTAGTTCCTGAGATTACCCCTTACAACGTCACAAACTTACAAACTTTACCTATTTATAATATTAGTATAGATTGGTCTGTCACCTATCGGTGTAATTCGAAACGTGAGGTGATAGGCATTATGGGTTATAAAAGCTTCTTTACTTCTCATTTCGACAGATACATATACAGAACGATATACATTTACTTTTTTTATTTAATTGTTTAGGCTTATGGAAACAAACTTTTTATGCCTAACTCCGTTTGCTAATATCTCATAAATAATTATAAAGTTTTGCCCTTGTGAGTCATTTAAAAACCATTGCATTGTGTCAATCCCTTGACTCTTCGAAAAAGGAAATTGTATAATGATACCTTTATTTAATATTATATAAAGTTATAAACATTCTAAGACGCTACGATTTTACAAGACGTAAACGATAACAACATTTTTGTAGACAAAGTATATTTTTTCGATTTTCCTGTTTACCTAACCTCAAAACTAATAAGTTGATAACTCCTTTACTATAATATTTCAGAAAGATTTAGGCTGAGTTGCACCAGTCAATGTTAACGTTAAAAATTCGGTTAAAGTTATTGTTAAGCAAAAAACGGGTTGCACAAGTTGACAATGGTTAAAATGACGTCACGATTTGACGTTAACTATTACGGCTCGATGTTGGCCGGTTAACGTTATTGTTATTGTCAATTTTTGAATCGGTTGTCAAGTTCAATAGTAAAAACTTTAAAATATTATGTCGTTGCTCGGAGACATCCTGTGGGAAACTGAAAATAGTTCTTCAAATGACGTAACTAGTATATTGGAAGATAATTTGCGTCTTAGGAAGAAAAAAATGGCTTGCAAAATGGGACGAAGAATTATTCTTGAACAGATTTCAGGTTTCGAAAAAATTAGCAAACGCATTGGCTTTGTACTTAGATCATTTGTTAAAACAGTTGACTATAAAGTATGAACTATTTCTGTTTACACGTTATCAAAATTCAATATTTATTTATTTTAGGATCATCAACATGACAATACATTAGTGATTATATAAAAAGAAGGACTATTGTAACACATTATAAATGTAGTCATATTTACAGACAACCACGGTATGCTCCAACAATAAATTAAATATTAATAAAACAAAAGATTCAACTATTTTACATATAAAAAAAATATGCACCTCGAAATATAATATATAAAAAAATATATGATATACTTGTGTTACTTTTACCGAATCAACCATATCTATAAATATATAAATACTTAAACATCTAATATACAACTTCACGGAAACAGATGCAAAGTAAATAACAAAGGAAAGTAATTGCGACGCATTGATTTTTGGTCGCAATGAACATCCGGTTACAGATATAACAAGGTCTTGCCAAGTAAAAAATGTTACCCTCTTTGATTTTTGGGACTAATTACATTGTTTACGCAGTAACCCGAATAACTTTAACAATTACAAAGCGTTTGATGGTGCAACCGGTTTTGGTAAATGTCAATGTTAGTGGCTCTTGTCATTGTTATAGTTAACTTTAACGGTAACAATAACCGACATTTCGGTGCAACTCAGCCTAAGATGTAAAGTTAGTTCCAAAAGTTGCCGATAGATAGCGGTGATTATATTCGAAATTAATTATTGAAGACGTTACTTGAAAACATACGACAATATCGATACCTCTCCATAGAACTACCGCTTTCAGAGGGTCATTTAAATATGCCGCCACTCGTTGTTGGAACAACATCCCACCGCCATGTCGATCCAAAAAGAGTAAACTTAGCTTTAAACTCTCATATAAGCATTATCTATTAAAAAAAAAAAAAAAGAAATTAAAGTGACGTATAATGTATTCATGTAGTTCTATTTTAAGCCCTGTTTATTGGTGTGTATTTTGTTTTTTTTTTTATCTTTTTCCGTATACATTTATATTTGTTTTGTTTAATCCTAAATTTGTGGTTACAGTAGTTATTTCTCTTTCATATGACCAACCGTGACGTGTTACGTGTGTCTGTGTTATTTGTTTGTTCGTCTCAAATTTTGTACTGTCTTTAGCGTCTGTTTATCATCATATATAGGCTCCCATCGAAAATCAGCGCTGCAGTACTACTTACAGTATTGCAGGTTTTTGCTGAATAGGTTCGCCAATTGTTGGACATCTATTTTTTCATTTTTAAAATGTATTTTTTTTTCTGTCTAATTAGTTTGTGTAATTTAATTTAATTGTATGGTTGTTCCAACAATAAAGTATTTCTTTCTTTCTTTCTTTCTTTCTTTCATAAACATTTTAAAATAACTGAACAACTCAGTAAGCAATAATGTTTTTTATGGGACTATTATTTACTGATTTTATATTTTAGATTCTCAGTACGTAATCGTGGTAGTAAATATGTTCATGGTACATCGGACAGCACCACCGAGCAACCACTGTTCGTAGAAGACACCAACATGAATGGGTACTTCAGTGACGCGAGTAATAGCGTATTGCGAAGAGTTAATCCACCAAAGGTGAGGCAACTGTTGAATTGTCCCAATAATACTGTCAATTTATTCTTGTTCTTTCTTTTAGCAACTAGTCTTCTACTAGATTATTACTGCCATTGTCGAGTAGGACTTGATATTACAAGTTTCTTGAGATGATTTCAATGGATTAATAAGACAGTGGCCATCTTGTTAGAACTTTCCAGGGAGTTTATATTGCGAGTCAGAAGTCATGCTCTGTGATATTGTTTTTCACCCACTTCACTTGTGCACGATAACCAAACTATATTACGTACAACACCACCAATATTACAAAATATAGATTCAAATAACACAAGGTTATGAATAAAGTATAAAGACCACTACATGACATTCCAAGATCCCGCCAAAACTCCCGTTAATTTATTGTTTAAAAAGCTAAGTGACCTGAGGCATTATTTTCTTACATTGAACTAAGACTTCGTTTTAAAAAAAACTATAATTTAACTTTTCTACAAGGGTTTCTTATGGAATACTCAAACTTCTTGTGGCTTGTTAGGGAAAATTTGGTTTACGTGTTAAATTTACAGTAGGTCTGTATTTGTGTCCGGGCCTAGGGGACATGTGTCGGGGGTCCCATCTTTCTATTGCACAGGTCCGGCGGACGGAGGAGACGGCCGGTGTGTACCCGGCTGTCTCCTAAAAGGACGGGGCCCGGCGGCAGCGATATCGCTGCCGGGCCAACCGCTGGGGCGGCACGATGAAGTCTATAGAGATTTCGTGCCACCCCTACTTAGCGGTAGACGTACACCGTGGGGTTTTAGTCCGTGCGAGTCGGACATAACTCACCCTCTCCCCCGAGAGGGTGGTGTATCCATAAGGGACTGCCCCACGATAAAAAAAAGGTATGTATTTGTGTATGGGTGTAATAAGTGTCTATCTGGGTGTAGTAGTGTACAAAAATGAGTAAAAGGTGGTAGATGCACGCTGAAGCTATTACTCGTTTCAGCATGAGTGAGGTACTACCACCCGACACACAGAAACACCGACGTGAAGTAACAGTGCTTGCATTGTTGCATTTCGTTCGGTCACTGAGAGCGCCGGAGGCCCACTTCCGTTTCCCCCCTCCCCTCCCCCCAAACACAGGCTGCCAACACACTTGCGACTCTCCTGATGTTGCAAGTGTCTATGGACAGTGGTGATCACTTAACATCAGGGGACCCGACTGTTCGTTTGGCTCCTTCTTCTTCTGCTTACCTTTATCCCACATAAGTAGGGTCGGTACAACATGTTTGCCATGTTGTGGTATATGATTTGGCTTAATTTTTACGATCGGCCGCCTGCCTGACATCAACCTTCCTTGGGGTTATTTTGTTGTACCACTGTATTTATATGATATGATTATTATTATATAGTTACGAAGTCTGAAGGGCTCTTTTAGCTTTACAATTGTTGGTTCCGGTTAAAAACGAAGTTCTTGAAGATTATGGTTTGCTTGTTATATTGCCATTTTTATGTAACAGAAAACTATCCAACTTTAGACTATTCCCGAGGACTGCATTTTCTGTTTTTTTTTTCAGGGTTCGTGGTTTCAGAGTTTTCTCACTAATAGTAACACAACATTATATATAATAAACCATTATAAAAAAGAAATAAAATAGGAAAACTATAATAGAAAAATAAATGCAAATAAAATGACAAATAATTGTCTCCTATGATATAAAAAAAAGTGTACGTAGGATAAACTACGGGATTTCGTAGGTATACTATATAGTTTATGAGCATTACAATAACACAAGAATATGAATAAATATTGTATTTTTAAGTTGTTATAATATGTAGTATGTATGAGGGTGGCATGCTATCTTTGAACAAACCCTCGACGAAATAAAGAGAGAAAAAAATCCACTACATAATTCCAAAATCCTCCAAAACCTCCTTAAAATTGATCAGAATACAACCTGCTTTATTTCTTTTAACTCGTCAGGAACCGGCCGGAGTTTACATGGCACCAGTCGAGACCCGCAGGAAGACTCCCGCTCACATCCTAGTCTCCGACTCCTCGGATGAAGTTGACAAGAAGCGAAAGAAGCACACACACAAAAAGAAACGAGGGAAAGGTCACACACACAGGAAACACCATAAAGACGACAAACGGAAACATTTCAACAAACTGACGTCAGTCGAAATTGACAAGAACGCTGTATCTTTGGAAGACAGTAGTGCTGTCGCTAGCAAATAATCTTATTATTAATTTGTCAATAGTATGTCAGACATAAAGAATTATGCATAATTTCTGCCTATTCTTGTAGATTTTTTGGCTTGATCTGTTACTCTTAGTAATATATTTTGATCTCGATTCATTTATGTCAGCTTGTCAGTTTATAGCCGCCAGTGCCATCAGTAGACCTAATGATATTATAACTAAAAACTTGAAACACACCACCAGTTTTTAGTTATAATATCACTGAATAGAGGTCTATTTGATTTGATTATTACTTTTAATTTAGATTTTTAAATGGTGGCTCACTTGTCAGAACTTACCACGGAGTTCTTAGATTTTTTTTTATGTCAAAAGGTGGTGTTAAGTGATCACCACCGTCCATAGACACTAGCAACACCAGGGGAGTCACAAGTGAGTTGCCAGCCTGTGTATAGGGAAAGGAGAAAGAGGAAAGGGGAAGGGAAAGGGGAAAGGACCTCCGGGGTTCTCACTGACCGAACGAAACGCAACAATGCAAGCATAGTTACTTCACGTCGGTGTTCTGTGTGTCGGGTGGTAGTACCCCGGACGAGCCGACCCATTCATGCTGAAACAAGTAATAGCTACAGCGTGACTCTACCACCTTCATAATAATATACCTTCATATAATATTATGAATAAAATAAAAATCTACTACATAACAGACTATTATTCCACCAAAACACCGATTACAATATGTTCTTTTCTCTCTATTCCTTTAAATGGGTTAGATAAAGAGGGAAATACATTAACCCGGGGTTTAAATATTGATAATTTTTGCACAAAAAATTGTGATATTATGTGGTTTGAATTGACAGACCTGAATTATAAGTTTCTCGATTCAGTATACACTTATTTATACCATGTTTTTATATGTAGATTTGACAAAATACCAACAATATCTAGGGATAGTTTATGATGTTAATGAATTCATTTTTAAAAGTACACAAATAAATGTTGTAACATATAAAATCTGTTTTATTGATAGCGGAACTTGTACTCGCTGAAGACAGCTATTCCTATTGCGGTGGTGAAGCGGTACTTCTATTTGCGTAACGGTGCTGTCATGCGATATTGTGTATACGCGTGGGTTAGACCAAACCTTCATTTTAACCCCAGGACTGTCAAAACTGATAAAGAATTAAACTCCATACAAATGAATGTAGACTTCATGAGGCACAGGTCAACAGCCTGTTGGCAGCATAACCTTAAAAAACCACGATTTATTACACACAACTTTTAAATTACAAATTATTTTTGTAATTTTGTTTTTCATTTGTACGAACTTTATTTTACTAAACATTTTTACAATTTCCAAAATTAATAAAATGATAACAATTAGATGCGTCATTTTGAGATCTTTGTCTTAATAAATCAGCCGAAGGGTTTATTGCAAGGTATGCGTGACGTTATTCATGTTGTAATTTCATGTCCCAAAGGTCTGTAACCAGCACTGTAATATGATTCTGTGATACAATGGTCCCCCTACACAAGGGTAGATAAAGTTATACGTGTCGGGCGGTGCTCTATAAGCGACTGGCGAGCACAGAGTACATTATATAAATAGAGGTCGCACTCGTTCTTTCCAATCAGCGCCTCTATAATACGAGTTTCGAACTAATATCTGTTGGTTATAACTGTACATTTATAGATATGTATGTATGCATACAGCGGTACTGCGTAAATCGTATACAAGTTTTTGATCATTTTTATTTGTAATGAACATATTCATCGTAAGGCAAATTTAAATCCAAGTATGTATATGCAAGAGTCAATGTTTATAAGTAGATCCGGAGATAGTCAAAATTGTTTGTAGGAGACAAGAAAATTTAAGGGAGCACACTCTCGTAACAGATACGTAAACAAAGCGAATGAAAAGAAATATTTGAAAGTTGTCAGTTTGAAATGTCAAAATTAATTGTCGTCCACCATATTTTGTTATCAAACTTGCCAAAAAATTATATAACAATACCATCTAGAGAGTGGATTGATAACCAAAAATAGACGAGCCTTTTCCATACAAATCCGATTCTGAGAAGTGAAAATAGCGTGCTAGCGAGCGCTGCGCGCTAACTTACATTCACGCCTGAAAGGGCTGATACAGCGTCTCTCGCCAGTCGCTACAGGTTAATGCGAGATAAGCCGCAGAGACCACTACTATATAAAAATTAAAAAAACATTCAACAATACATATATATTTAATGCAACTATTTACAATAAATCAAAATGCAACAATAAACTCTAATCATTTGTAATATCTACAAAACATTTTCTTATAATTCTGAATGCAGAAAATTTGTAATTTACAACCAAAATTACTATTTACTCCAAGACACACAAAAAATAACAACAGATCTTGTATTTACAACGTCATTCATAGGCAGATTAGGGCAGAATTGGAGCTTGTAGTAAACATTATCAGAATATATGATAATAAGCGACCAAAAAACACAAAAAACTGAGTGTCGGTAAGATAAAAGTGAAACTTTTAGAGGGAAACATAATTATTCATCAAACCCTTTTAATAGCATAGATTGTATTCAGTAATCGCCTGAAACCTGTGGAATGTCTTTAATAAATCAAATTAATGAGAGATATTATAAGATGTTGTTTTATTTTAATTTTGTTATCATTTCTGTGGTCATTTTTAAGGTCCTTATAACGTCTTTAATTCTTATCGCAAATTTTCAATTACAAGCTTTTCTGTTCTATACATATCGCCGATGATTACCTGAAACAATTGATGGAATATTAATACTCTATCAATATATCCTATGCTCATATATTCTTATTTACATCTCATAAATTGTAGTCCGGTGAAGCTGTTAAGACCTTGCTTGGTAACTAGCGTCGTCAGTTCGAAAAAAAAAAAGAAAAATCTCATAAATTGTCATAAACTTGTAAGTTACTGTGTACTGCATAAACTTTTTAAATTCCTATTTATCTATACTAATATTATAAACTTACGAACGCTGCCTTAAGGATGAGAGATATATGATTGAGTTCTAGAAAAAGTTGTAGCTTGATAATGCCCATTACCGCCCAACGAAGTGGGCATGGGTCGGGTAGTATGTTATATAGTTCTCTATTTATTTTAGTTGATTTTATTCGACCAGTATTTATTGAGTTATGATATAATATTCTTTATTATATTTCCTATATATTTATCTCTTTATTACTCATTCTAGTCTCTGAAATGTTGTGATTAGATACAACTAGGGACATAATGACATCTGTGACATCTGTCAAGCCTATTTAAGAGTATTATGGGCGCGTTCCACTAGACGACCGCGAGCGTTGCGGTCGCACCGAATACGTCATTAATGGCGTCATAACATACGCTCACGCGAAGCTCACGACGCCCCATGTCTGGAGGTGGGTCGATGTGAGCGTTGACAAAATTGGCGGGATTTTCAATAAAGTAAAAGTAAAAATGTCATAATTTGATGCAGTATAGAATATTTATATTAAATAACATATAGTATTTAATGGATTAATAAAATTTATTAATATATTTACATGAAATATGTTAAGTAAGTTTTGATAATTTTAAATTTTATTTAAAAATGTTTGCAATCCTTAAATTCTGAGAGGAATTAATTTATTATCACTTAATGATAATTTAATATTTTTTATTAAACCAAAAAATATATTTTAACAAATAAAGTTAAATGAGAAAAATATATCATTTGTACACTTTTATAAAACACTAGCCGGCCCGTGCCCACTTCGTTGGGCGGTAATACGTAAGCGTGGAATGGTTATTTTGCTCTAAGACGCAGCGGAAGCTCTGAAAAGGAAAAAATACCTTGATTTTGCAACATTCTTCATTGCTGCTCCGCTCCTATGGGTCTTAGCGTGATGATATAATGCCTATAACCTTCCCTGATAAATGAGCTATATAACACTGAAAGAATTTTCCAAATCAGACCAGTAGTTCCTGAGATTACCCCTTACAACGTCACAAACTCACAAACTCTACCTCTTTATAATATTAGTATAGATATATACTAACTTTATACATTCGTCCAAAGCCGGAGCGTTTAGCTAGTATACTCTAACAAATAATACATATCAGTGAATTTGTCTTTTAAATTCCTATTTTATTTTAATTTTGGTAAATTTCGAATTTGTAACTATAAATACGATAAAGCTCAATACAATAAAATATATTTACGCACCAAGGCCGAACGGATCCGGATCGAAGATCGCTGAGTCGGCGCAGTGAGCGGCTGAACTGTGAACTATTGTGTCGAACAACTTTTATCTGTCTATTGTTGTTTAAAATTTTAAAGAATGTCATAGCGCCACGCCCTTCACAGTGTCGGAGTTTGATTGAAGTGTTAAAAGGTTTTAATATTTGATAAAACATGGCATAATTTATTATTTTGCAATTTTCTTCTATATTCTTCTTTTGTAATATCATTATAGAAGCAAGAGTAAAACGTACACAAATTTAAATACACGTATCCTTTAATAACGTTATAATCGTTTTTTAACATCACAAAAACATATTTCGAGCTCGATTTTTTTATCGTGTGCACGTCAAACTGTGCACCCTAACAAAAGTTACACAAAAACATTTTTGATACAATATATCGAACAGAGTAAAATAGAAGTTTCGACATAGCAAATTCAATGCAGGTATATGTGCTATACATAGTCATTGGTTGGAGTGACCATTGAACACCATATTGTATATGTTTGTTTGCTATTTCATAACATAAAAATTCCTAAATTACAGTGAATTGTAATAAGTTTTGGTAACACTTGATTTTTAAACCGATTATTGTTTAGTACCTCATCGTGAGTAAAAAAGGTACTACCATTATTGTATAGCGTTATAGTTAAGTACCTACTGGTAATTGTTTTTTTTTTTTTTCGAATTGACTATGCTATTGACCTGGCAAGGTCTTTACAGCTTCACCGGACTACTAAGGCGAGCGCTTAAGGCACTCAGCCGATTACCTACTCGTAATTGTATTTGGATAGTATTATTTATAAAGAGGTGTAGCACAGGGTTTCACTTACGTCTTATATTTCCCGTCTACAGACAATGATACTCCAGGCCACATCATATGCCCTGTCCACACTAATAATTATTTAACGTTTACCGTAATTTTTGGCCTATATTTTGTAAAGCAATTGATTCGCTTCTAAAGGTCGTAGTGATATCTTGTATAATATATACTATGCTTCCTCGTCAAAGAAGCCCTCGATATGCTACATTTTTTTTCTAAACCGACTGGTATTACTAGAGATCAGTGAGTGCGAAACAAACAATAAAGAAACTGATGAATTCTATAAATGTTTTTTTGTTTCTAGGTGGTCCTTGTAAGAGGTCACTATGTGTCGTATCTACCGCTGTGCAGCCGTAACGAGCCAGTATTCCTTGCGGTGTGCACGCCCCTCGCCATGCCGGAGACGCGGGAGTGTGTTGTGCACGGCGCCACGCCGTCACGAACCCGGCCCCGCTTTCCCTCGCCGCCAGGGACGAACCCCGACCCGCCACGATCGCCACGGAACCGTTCCGATCCCCAGCCCATTGCGGCTGGGAGGGTACGAAGTAAGGCTCCGTGGCGACCGCGAGCCCGCTACACCACTCCGCCACTGACTGCACGAATAAGTCCTGTGCAGCGGCGGAGTGGTTGAGGTTCGCCTGGAGGAAATTGCATATGGACCTATCCATTACTGGTCCATATCAATTTCCTCCCGCCTGGCGGCCACCGGCTTTGGGGTAGCTCCCACTGTGGGGAGGTCCCTACCCTTGGTGGTGGGAGGCCTGCAAGTGCGGCTCCCCATCACATGCCCCGAGGGCCTCCCCGCGTCCGCGCATACGGCACAGCGGGCCACATCCGCCTTACATTGGGCCGTTTTGTGGCCCGCCGCGCCACAACGGTAACACCCGTCCCCCCTGCTGGATGAGGAGGGGCATAAGGGGCGGGTGTGCCCCAAGCCCATGCATTTAAAGCAACGCATGGGCTTCTCGTCCAGCAGGTGGACGCGGACGACGCTCCACCCGACCAGGAGCTTGCCGGCCTCGACAAGCTCCCTGGCTGCCGCCGCGGGGAGCGTAATGTGGACCACACCAAGGCCCCCCCAATTCTTCTTTATTTCCCCGACCTTCAAGTCGGCCGCCTTGCAGCCGGCCTTCGCCGCCACGACCGTCTGAATCTCGAGGGAGGACACCGAATCGTCCAGCCCGACGATCCGGATGTCCGTCCTTTTTGTTGGGACGGCAACCGTGGCGATGTCGGCCAGCGCCTTTTCGAGCAGACTAGTAGTTCCTGAGATTACCCCTTACAACGTCACAAACTCGCAAATTCACAAACTCTACCTCTTTATAATATTAGTATAAAACATAGTTCAATAATATATACAATTATCACCAAATATCCTATTGTTGCCGTGAAAGACATTGTTATTTTATTTGAATACAAATTAATTAAATACTGTACTGAAATTAAATATAAAAATTGAATTATACTATATTGGTATACCTAATAGTACTTTTAAAGTCAATTACGTATAGTTAAATGTTGGTCTTTAATAATAATATGTACTAAATAATCTCTTATCATAATTTTAAAATGCACAAATTTGTCCAAGGTAATAACAAATAAACTACACAATAATGATTCTACATAACCTCTTAAAGCTTTTGCTTTATTATTTCTAGATCGCCATTTGTATTATTTACCTGAACGCTCACAACGCCCCATAATGCGTTCCACTTGGGTGTACGATTGTAACGCCCGCAAGTAAGTGGAACGGGAAAACACGCGGTCGTGAGCGTGAGCGTTGTGAACGTCTAGTGGAACGTAGTCTATGTAATACTAATATTGTTAATATCTTTTCACTCACTACACATATTATAAAAGTCCTCCGCCGCGTCTGTCTGTCTCTATCTCTATCTCTAATCTCTAAAACTACTGAGCGGATTTTCACGCAGTTTTATTAATAGATAGAGCGATTCATGAGGAAGATTTAGGTCTATAATCTCAAGATTTTTTGTAAATTGGTTGAAATATAACGATAATTGTTGGACGTGTCGGAAGAAGTCAAGCCGCCTGAGAGCTTTCGTCGTAAACACTGTCTATTTAATCCCATTGAGATATAAGAAAACAATTGAGATAATAAACGGTGCAGGCGAAGTCACGGGTATCAGTTAGTAAATAAATAAATCATATACATAATTTATCATGCAGGGCAAAAGAAATATATATAAAAGATTTAATGAATAAATATATTTTTTTAATAATATCAAAATATAAATCCTCTATATATATGCATTTAATTCTTCTGTCCATGTGTATGTAACTGAACTCCTAAATGGCTGGACAGATTTTGATGAACTTTTTGTGTGTGTTCAGGTGGGCTCAAGAATGTTTTAGATTAACAATTACACCTGGCGGGTGTAACTGTATTTACTATCCTGTGGGTCGCAAACAATGCACAGCGGCCTGAGGGATGGAGGAAAAAAGGACTCACCTTTTTGCTGTTGTCGCAGTCATAGGAGGCCTCCTTTACAAACACTTTAATTGTAATTATTGTTACTTCGGATCACACTTTCCAACTGTTCAATCAATTATAGGCATTAATGTCTATAATAAGGTAATATTCCATTTTTCACCACAGAGACGCGCGACATTGTCACTCCGTAATTGCACTGACACATTAAGCACCTGTGAGGGGTTTTTGGGGGGAGGAAATATAGCACTGAATGGATTTAAAGAGGGACTGTTTAATCATTGTGCATTGCATTGCTTCTAAACCATTGTAGCCTAAACAGATGGATTTATATATTGTAAGTTTTGCAGGCAGGAGAGAGCTTTGATTTAGGGCTCAATAACCAATACATGCTTCTTTAATTTCGTGTTCAGTTGTTTATGCTTGATTCAAAATATGAGAAATAACAAATTATAACAAAAGATAATTAAAGAAAATCAGTTGAGGAAGGAGGAAGATGTTCATAACTGTTTCCCCTCTGCATATTTATATATAGAAGAAGAGAAGATAATATTTTTTATCCCTTAACATTTACGCTTATTTTACGATCTAAATACAGTACAAACTATAATCTATCAAAACAATTCAACAAACATACCTGACGTTTTACAATAGCCAGGTTCTCTTTAGCAAAATCAAGGTTTTTCTTGATTAATTTTTGATCATTTAATGATTTGTTTTCTTTAAACGCATCTCTCGTCCTGCGTAGTGCATAGGTCCTGAAATTTATTACAAGATATTGCATCATCTATCCAAATCTATGGTACAGTTTTACAATCTATGCTAATATTATAAAGCTGAAGAGTTTGTTTGGTTGAACGCACTAATCTCAGGAACTACTGGTCAGATTTGAAAAAATTCTTTCAGTGTTAGATAGCTCATTTATTGAGGAAGGCTATATATCATCACTTTAAGACCAATAGGAGCTGAAAACTGATGAAGATATGTTTCAAATTCAGGGTTTTTTTCGTATTGAGAGCTTTCACTGTGTGTTAGCAGTAGCCCAATTAACTATACCACATGGACGAAGTTGAGGAACAGCTAGTTACTATATAAAACTTGAAGTATCAACAATTTATAAACATTCTACTGGATTGAATTCAATTATTTATATTTAATAATTTTCAATAGTAATGTGTTTGTTCTTCTTCTTCTTCTTTTTTAAAATGGCAACATGTGTGCGCACATAATTTTGCCAATGTCAAGTGAATGGAGCCATAAACAATGGAAATTGCACCAGACAATTAAACAATTATCTTTATATCCAGACCAAGCTACTATAAACAGATACCACAAAGAAAGTACATGTAAACTAAACATACAACATATTGTTAGAATACAGACGTACACAGGAGGGTCACACTAAAATCTATAGTCTAATTTTGTTAGTATTAATAAATTTCGACAAGCATTCTAGAATTAAATGATTATCTGTAACAACTCTTAAGAGACATAATGTTAGTAGGATGGGGAATAAAAGGAGGTAGAACATCATAGGGAGATACTCTCTTTCTAGGGCAATTAAAATATATGTGATCCGTCCTCTAAGCCACATTCACAAATAGAGTGATCCCTGATCCTTATTTTATTCAAATGTACTGGTGTGCTGACGTGCCCAAGGCGCAAGCGGCAAATAATAGAGACAACATTTTTACTAACATTTCTAAATTAAAATAACCATGGTTTTTGTGGGATATCAGTTTGCAAAGACCCATAATGCTTGCCCTTTTATTTTCGAGACAAATCCCAACTCTTTTGCCGAGCCTCAAGCAATCCTAATTTAGATAATAAGCATAAGTCCCTTGCGTAAATTCTATAATGATCCAAAGAACCCGACTGGATAGCAAATTTGGCACAGGAGTCCACAGTTTCATTGTTGTTTTCGACTTGAATAAATAAGTAAATAAATAGATGACATAGCGTTTTTTTTTATTTCAAATGCAGAGAAATTAGGGTTGTGTTTAGTGTAATAATCTGGTAGCTTTTCTCAGGTATCTTTATCTTTCAGTGTCTGTTTATACCAAAACCTATTTCTTATGAGAACAAAAGATTTTTTGTGGCAGTACGAATTAATAGTTTCAATAAAAACTTTACACATGTATACAATCATAAAATAAATCCCTAGCAAGAGAAAAATAAATAGGATACAAAACTACATTTGATTTTTAGGTTAAGCATTAAATATATTATTTAATAAAAAACAGATACCTGAAGTTATAGTTAGAAAACTTTTGCGATTCTCTCATCAGTAATTTATATATGGATAATATTTGCAATCTAGAGACTCCGTTGGACATTTTAGAGTTTATTTTATTATGCTCTTATCTCTTATCAAAAGAATATACGATTGTTTCTTTGACAAGACACAATTTGCGCATCTGCCAGTGTCAATTTCATTTGTTCAATAAAGTCTGTGGTCAATACTATTAATGCTAACGGAAAAACATGTTCGTTGCGCAATAAAGACCAAACCTATAGGTAGATAATATTTGTATAGGTAGGTAAGCTATATACAAGACACAACGTTGTTATTTAATTCAGATATTTTTAGTAAAATCGGAGGTGATTAGTGAGTACGATAATATTATAAGGCAATAAGTACAACTGTATTTTTTTGCAAAACCTGCTAAATTCAGTGACACTGGTATTTTACTGTATGATTGAATCGATTTAGATATATTTGTAAAGTTACCATCTTCTATCTATACATCTTATAATAAGAATATAAATCTAGCATGTCTGTACTACTTAGAAGTTTGTGAAAAAAAAAATTGCGGTTGCCTAGAAATAGGTAATAAAATACATTTCAATCCTTTTTATATAAATGTCTGTCTGTCAGTTATTTGGACACGCATCACTGCTAAAGCACTGCGATGACGATAAAACCCCAAAATTATAAAGCATGTCCTCGAGTAACATTTTGTCTTTGTTTCATTAAAATCGGTTCACTCTATAAAAAGTTATTGTAATTTTAATGAGGAAAAGTAAATAAGGAAATGGACTTAATACTTCCAGCAGATTTTATTAATCACTGCTTTTTACATAAGGTTCCGCGTAGCCGAAGTTGCGGGCAGAGCTAGTATAAATAAATGTTGACATAATCGTCGTAACTCACTTAACTACCTCATAACTCCTTATTTCGTAACAAGCTTAGATGTCGGGTATATATTGCGATATATGATATCCTCATATCTCGGTATAAAATAATAATTAAATACTATTAATTCAGACTATTCGGAACAGTAGGTAACTAACGAATTAGTTATAATAATAACTTATTTGTTTGCACAAATTAATTATCCAAAGTCTAGGATAAGCGACTCGCACAGTACAACAAGTATCCCGCACGACGCCAGAACCAAGACTACCTCAACGGTTTTTTCTCGAACTGTCTACGCCATTGATCTGGCAAGGTCTTAACAGCTACACCGGACTACTAAGGCGAGCGCTTAAGCCATTCGGCCGATTCTATTTGGGCAACTAGGTCAAGGGTGCATGGCAAACCTTGGCTTGAGGCCAAGAGGAGAGAAATCCGGGAGGAGGCGCTAAGGCGATGGAGGCAGGACGGGCTTTTTGGGGTTTATACTATTGACGCCGTCCGCCCTGTCCTGCCGGAGTGGATAGGGAGAAGTTGGGGCTCCCTGTCGTTCCAACTGGTGCAAGTGCTCACCGGACACGGTTGTTTCAGATGGTACCTGCACTAGATCGCTCGCAGAGAGCCAACAGCCACGCCGCATGCCATGAGTGCGGCGGCAGAGAGGGTTCGCGACACTCTGAGCGGCCTCTCCGCCAACGGAAGACCGGAAGGAGGAGGCGGCGATATGCCCGTCTCCTCCCGCCACCGTAGCGGGGCCTGAGGGTCGGAGCCTATCTCCTCATTGCAGGGGTCCGGCAGGCGAGGGTAGGCAGCTAGTTTGTACCCAGTCTCTCTCCCTAGTAGGACGGAGCCCGGCGGTCGCCTTCCACCGGGCAGACCGTTGAGGCGCCTATCCAAGGGGAATAGCACAGTCCGATCCCTTGCTGCCCCAACAGTACGGTCGGACGGTACACCGTGGGGTTTAGTCCGTGCGAGTAGGACATAGCCCACTCTCTCCCCCGGGAGGGTGGCGTATCCATGATGGATTTCCCCACGTTAATAAAAAAAAGGGCTGTTGCCGGATACATGCCATTCGCGACCTATCTTTTTTTTTAACGTGGGGAAATCCCTTATGTTTACGCCACCCTCCCGGAGGAGAGGGTGGGTTATGTCCGACTTGCAAAGACTAATGGTGTACCGACAGACCGTTATTTTGGGGGCGGCAAGGAATCAAACAAGCTAATCAACCTTGTAGAGCCGGTCCGCCCGGCGGAAGGTGACCACCGGGCTCCTATCTATAGAGGAGCAGACCGGGTACACACTGGCTGCCCCCCTCGTCCGCCGGACCTGTGCAATGAGGAAATGCCCCCCCCCCGGCCCATCCTCTAAGGTCCGACTACGGTGGCAGGAGGAGTTGGGCAAAGCGCCACCTCCTCCTGCCTGTCATTCGTTGACGGAGACGGCCACTTTGAGCATCTACCTCTTGGGCCCTCTCCGCCACCTCCTTCTGCAAGATGACTTCCTTCTGCGAGGAAGCATGGCCGAAACCACGCTCGGCAGCGATAAGTCCGCTCCTACCGCCGCCTTCAGAATGCGGCGCTGCTCTCCTCACGCAGAACACTCAGACAGAGTGTGCTGCGCGGTATCTTCGTCAGCGCCGCACTCGTGGCAGGCAGCGGTCGGCTCCCTGCGTGCGATCCGGTGCAGGTACCACCCGAAGCAACCGTGTCCGGTGAGTACCTGCACCAGTCGGAATGTCAGGGAGCCCCACTCCCGCAGGATCGGGCGGACGGCGTCCATGGTAAACCGCCCGAATCGCTCGTCCGTCAGTTCCTGCCAAGCTAAGCTCACCGGACTGCGGTCGCTCCGCACCCTTTATACCAAAACTAGTCGAGTTGTAGGGAGAGAGACGTGACCTAATGAGGCGCCAACGTAAACATAGTAGTAATAGATACTTCTCCTTTTTTAACGAAGCAATAAATTACATAAAATCTAAAAACGTCTTTTAAAAAAGAAGCATACGTAACTTTAGAAAGAAGAATGTAACTATTTAGGTAATAAAATATTCGTTTTCAGATAGCAACACTGTTTGTGACACTTCAATCATTTCCTAATGACGGATATGACAGTCTAACACAATGATTTTAGTTGATAATTTTAAATGTACATAATAGAAATAGCTTGGTTATTTATAAAGTTGACACCATTATCGTTGGCTTCGAACTCTTTGGTATATTCAAGTATTTTCACAGTGAGTATATATTTATTATAAATATTTTTATTACCTACGTAATGTCATCTTTTTTGTCATGTTTATAACTGTCTTTTTGTCTATAATTTTATATGAAGAATATCTATAATTTCGTTTTGAGAATAATCCTAATTAGACAAATAATTAAATCGTATTTGAGAAACAAAATATTTGGAATTGTTTGATATATTAAAATTTACATAATTTTTACATTTACATTACAATAAATTTTGAAAATTTTGTAATACATTACGTGTTGTTGTTGCAGTTATAAAGTATATGATATAATATTTGCTATAGAGGTATCTATTATCTACATGTTTATTTGTCTCAGATCAATAAGTGGCTAATTAGTTATCAAGTATAAATAAAATAATCATTTGTCTTGTACAAGAGAACCCTATGAATTTCTTATCACATACAATTTGTCTATCCTATATATACAAAATGCAATTCGTTATTCATGATAAAACTTTAAAATAATTATGTAATTTTTTATTGTCTATAATTTATCATTAACCTTTGGACTTCAATTCACGGGGATCAACAATACTGGTTATTCCATATAACTTGCGTATCATATGGTTTTTTATATCTTGTTTATAATTCAAATTAATTTAATATTTTTTCTATATATATAATAAGGATGTAAATCTAATGTGTCTGTAATTTTTAGAATTCTGTGAAAAACATTATTGCAGGTGTCTCGGACTAAGTAATTTAGAAATGTCTGTTTGTTTGAACACGCATCACTTACGATAATACCTCATCAAAATCAAAATATCATTTATTCAATCTAGGCCCTGAGAAGGTTCGGAAAACAGCCCAGTCATCGAGAAGAACCGGCAAGAACATTGATCTGGTTTATTTTTCCATGTCATATATTTGTACAGTAACATAAATATTTACATTCGTTATTAGTGGATGCACAGAGAGGGGCATCATTTCCAGACGTCACAATCGTTCACATATTGATCCCTTTAGCCTTTAGCCTTTAGATATTAAAACCAGCTTCAGAGGATTTTATTACTTACTCTTTTCTTACAATAGCTTTCATGTGAATGGAGTTGTGGGCACAGCTAATAAATAATATAAATACAGTTAATGGTGGTAGAGCCACGCTGAAACTATTACTGGTTTCAGCATGAATGAGTCGGCTTGCCCGGGGTAGTACCACCCTCCCACAGAAAATCGACGTGAAGTTATAGTGCTTGCATTGTTGCGTTTCGTTCCATCAGTGAGAGCGCCGAAGGCCTAACTCCCTCCCCTACTTCCCGCTCCCCTCCCTCCTCCTCCATACCCCAAACACAGGATGGCAATGCACTTGCGACTCCCCAGGTGTTGATAGTGTCTATGGACGACGGAGATCATTTACCATCAGGTGACCCACCAACTATAATATAAAAAAAAAAACTAGAAAAGGTTTGAGTATGATGGTGGAGGGATATAGGGGTAGAGGAAGATCGAAAAAGGTGTGGATGAAGTGTGTGAAAATTAATATATGTGTAAAATGTGTGAATACTGAGATGACATATAACAGGAGAGAGTGGAAAAGGAAAACGTGTGCCAACCTTACTTAGGTGGGATAAGGGTAAGAAGATGATGATGATTGTAAACATTATTTGATTTGTTTTTGGAATCACCCTAAATTTTGTGGGAATATGACAATTAAAAATAATTGCAAAATACACCTAAATTCACCAAAGAGTATTTAAACACTGTCTGCCGCAAACATATAATTTAAAAAAAATCTGAATTGGTGATGACAGAAATGACAATTTTGTATAACCTTGAGAATTTTTTCTATACTAAATCGTCAAGTAAAAGTATTTCTGCCAAATCCTGATGAGGGATCTTCTCAAACTAATTCAGTATTAGAGCTCCTGAATAAACCACTTCAATTAGAACCTCCAATACGTGTATTCTCGAAACATGAAGTCGAACAAGCAATTACAAAACTTAATGAAAATAAAGCACCGGGATACGATCTAATAACAGCGAAAATAATGAGAGAACTTCCTGAAAAGGGTGTTCGTTTCTTAACATACCTATACAATTCAATATTGAGAAGCTCAACAGTGCCAAGGCAATGGAAAGTAGCACAAATTATAATGGTCCTAAAACCGGGTAAAATACCTGAAGAAGTCAAATCATACAGACCTATCAGTCTACTGCCAATACCATCAAAAGTGATGGAAAGGCTATTTTTAAGTAGGTTATTACCAGTAATTAGTGAAAGAAAACTAATCCCTGATCATCAGTTCGGCTTCAGGCAACAACATGGTACAATAGAGCAAGTCCACAGGCTAGTAAATTACATCAATACCGCTTTTGAACAAAAATAATATTGTACTGCTGCATTCTTAACATAAAAACAGTAAAACAAGACTTTAAGGACAGAATTAACATGTACAACACAAAAATCTTACACCACCCTAATATACTTGCAAAATATCTTATGGAACCTACAATGCCGCGAAGGCTTAAACGTAAAAACACACACTATCTACTATAGAGTAATAACAGAGAAGCGAACATGTTAGTGGACACGTATCGCACAAGCCTTATTTACAAATGTGAACCTATTGCTGAATGTCATGAGATAGATATCAATAATAAAAAAATAAAAAAAGTCGTCAAGTTTCTTTTTAGTTTTTTTTTTAAGCATAGAAAACAAAAGAGTATACTTGCAAATTTGTCAAAGTCAAGTTTTAGCGGGACAAAAAAAAACAGCAATTTATTTCAATACGTCTTGACAAAACTTGTTATAAATTACCTATAAATCCCCACATCATGTTTGTTTTTACTATGCTATTAAGGAAAACTTATATTTAACATTTTATCACAATAATAAGTGGTAAGAACTTAATTGTGTTTATTCAAGCATGGATAAATAAACATGTTTCATTTCCTGTTGAAGAAGTATAGTTTAATTTGGATGATTTACTTGAGCAGTTTAGATAATAGTATAATTAAAACCATTCATAGCAAATAACAACAGTACAACTGTATTTGAAATATCAAGTAAAATGTGAAACAATTTCGGTGCTATTACAGAAAAGTTTCTTAGGTAATTGTGTTAGGTTTTAGAATAAAGTCCCAAAACATATTACCTATTTGCCGGACTGTAAATTTAAGCACCATGTCAATCCGGTTTTAATGTCGAAAGGCTATTATAGAGTGGATCAATACGTGAACGATGGTGACGTCTGGGATTGACTCCTCTCTGTGCATCCACTAAAAACGGTATTGTAACCTATAATGTATTAGAAATATATATATTAGGGCGTTTGACTGAGTTGATTTATCAAAAATTGACTTCAAACCTTTTTTGTAGAACGTTAAATTGTCTACAAAAATAATGAATGGGTATTGCAATACGATATATCGTTCATTAGTTATAAAAATCAAAAGAAAAAATAACTTTTTTCCTGTGTTATTCTTATGGGAAATCGAAAAGTGCGATGCGGACAACCTAAATATTAATATTAAGTGCTCATATTTTCAGAGGCCTATTTTGGCATTAAAACGAAACTTTTGAGCGTGGTTCTGAGGAAAACTTTTTTTTTTTAAACGCCCTAATATATATGTTAAAAAAATATACCCGATCGAGTTTCTTGCCGGTTCTACTCGATGATTGGTAGTTTTGACGTTCATAAACGCTTTATTAGGGCCTGAACTGAATAAAGTAGTTTTGCTTTGATTTGACCTCTTGCCGAGATTTCATACAATTCGCCACGAGTCTACATTTTGTCCTTATAAGACTTATAACTAGTACGTGGTCAACACCTTAAGTTTTTTTTAACAGTTTTTGGGGTGTAAGGGGTATCGAATAACATCTAACACTTGAGACACTCAAGCCAACCTCACCTGCACGTGGTGCACCCTGCTGAATAACGAACGAGGCAATGGCGAAAGCGGGGTGGTAGGGTTTTACAACCCGACTGGGTCGCAACCACCATGTATATGGCGAAAAAGCCCGTCATAGTGATTCGCTTCTGCGGGTCGCGTTTCGGGATCAGCCTGTGCATATCCAGCATTTCGCAGGCCGGCATGACAGTGGCGACCGGCGATGGATAGTGTGTCACTCGGTGGTCGCCATTGTTTTTGGATTTTACTGTTCTTACCATCAGGCACAGTGCAGTCATTTTGCCGTGCTACTATAAAAAAAAAAGAAAAAAAAAGTCATTTATTACACATTTAGAGTTTTATTGGGAACCCGTTAGTTTTTTTTTTAATTATCGTTTTTTAACAGAGATACAACGTAGAAAAGTAAGAGAAAGGTATTCAATACTGAACCTGTAGCTTCTTTTATAATAATAATTAACATAATTTGTGAAGTTTTCTCTTCAAAACAACTTCATGGTGCGAAAATGAGTGTAACTTCAAAGAAGTCTTTCTTTCCAGGTGCAGTATTCGATACATGGCATATTTTTCTGATGATAAACACTGGCACGATGATGAGAGACTGTATTCAAACTCTAGTAATGATGACAGTTCATTATTATCATATAGGTGAGTTAAAAAAATACATAAAGGGTTTTATGATTCTAGATTCCATTTCAATTAGTATAGTGCATTAATAATGATTCTACTTTATTATATTTAAATAGTCAAAATATTAATTGAGGAGTGACTTTTCTAAACGGCATATCTCTTTTTTTTTTCTTTTTCGAACTGACTACGCTATTTACCAAGCAAGGTCTTAACAGCTTCACCGGACTACTAAGGCGAGCGCTAAGGACACTCAGCCGATTTTATTTTGACAACTAGCTCAAGGGTGCGCGGCACACCTCGGCTTTGGCTGTTGCCTGATACATGCAATTCGCGACCTATGTAAGCTAACCTAAGCTAAGCTAACTATTCATACATATATGAGTATATCTATGAGTATATATGGGTAATATATACTTACGTAATATATACATAATATATGAGTATATATGGGCATATCTCTGTATGGTCATTTTTGTCGGTAACAAGAAGAATAGGCATACTTATCATAAATTAACATTTTAATTGGGTAACTTTTCTGTATACCAGGTGCTAGGTTAGTCGCTTACAATATTCTAAGAGATGATGTCACTTTTACCATATAAAATCATAATATCGAAACAAATACCAATAAACAACAAAGAGAACCTAAGTTAAAGTTTCTTCTAAGGTTTTCAAAAGCTTACAAACTTAATAAACCTAGGTGCAATGACCTGTGCCGAAATCTGCAAGAGGCGACCCGCAGTTAATAACTTTCGATAATAAAACGGACAATAGTCCCTTTTGTTTTATTCATGCCGTTCTCACGTTCACTTCACCCAACGTTCATTGACACTGTGCTTCAATATAGACGCGTCGAGGGTTGAGTATGATTTTTGTATTTTTCTAGATAATTAGGTAATATATTAAGCACTTATTTTTTAAATTGATTTAGAACGAGAATCTAGTGCAGAGTATCCTCTATTAAAATTGCTACTGTCTAAACTTTCAGCCTGTATAATCTAGGTAGATTAGTAAATTGTTTCTGTTCTTTTAAGGAAAAGCCCTCATTATTATTTATTTATACATTATGCATTAAATACACAATGGCGGACTTAATGCCGAAGGCATTCTCTACCAGTCAACCATTAGGTGATGCAGAGATAAATGTTGGTAGGTTTAAAAGGAGAAGTTTTTATAAAATTATGTTTAACCTATTTAATATAACAATATATAAATAAAATATCAACACCGATATACTACATATATATAATACATACATATAACAATATCATACATAAATAAAAGTATAATAAGTCAACATCAAGTACTAAATACAGCATTAACCAGATAATTCTGCTAACTGAGACTGGTAAAGCCGATGTACCCTGACTTTAAAACTGAAACGGTTAGATGACATCCTGATTTCATAAGGAAGCGCATTCCATAGGAGAATAGATTATATATTATAAGTTACCATAATAAGATTTTAAGAAATAAGCAATTTTGTTGGGAAGTTTTAGTAATAGAACGTTTTGTTGCGGCACTGCTTAGAAATAAACCTTTTTTAAAAGGATTGGTTCCTGAAAGAAAATAAAACAACTGGTCAAGTAACATTATAAAATTGTCAAAATAAATCTTAACAATCATCAAACACGGACTTCTCCCACATCCTCTTCGTTAGAGTCATAGTTGTAACATTCATGCTGCTCAGCTGCTTCATCCGTCACATGCAACAAAAACTAAAAAAAAAAACAAACAATGAAAAACAAAAAAAGTAAAGCTATCTGTTTACTCTCCAAAATAATATGTAATAGCTTTGAGACAATAAGCCTTTTCGATACGCATTGTAAAGTTATTCTAGAAAATGTTCCAGAAATAAGCCATTTTGAAAAAAATCTTGCTGAGATAACTGTATGCAATGACATTATAAGTATCGCTTCGATAGCGCCTTGTTAGGTAATCGGCTGAGTGCCTTAAGCGCTCGCCTTAGTAATTCGGTGAAGCTGTTAAGACCTTGCTAGGTCAATAGCGTAGTCAATTCGAAGAAAAAAAAACGCCTAGCTAGCTTACTTTGGCCAGCTGTGCCATTAATCCGCCCGTATCTAAGCAACATATAACTATTTCTTTTTCACCACCGATATTGATAATATGCCATCTTACTTCCACATTTTATCTAAGACAGTGTGGCGTTACAATGTTACTCTACGTATGTGTGTGTTATCGTGCCATTTGTTTTGTTAAAATATCATGTAATTTTTTTTAAACTTATGTTGCTAACAGTCCCTTGACCAGTCCATCATAAGGTCTACTTTCCTTTGTATGGAACTTAAACCGTTATGGTTTTGGATACTCCAGTTTAAAATACACATTCGAGTTTTTTTTGTAATGTTGCCAGACACGACAAGTACAAGCGTTTCGCCCCGTACGTGCCTGAGAACAAAACGGAGGAAACAGAAAGACGATCGACGTTCTCCTTGTTAGCAAGATGTATATTATTTTGTTCAACTATGATATCTTTATGTCTACTATTGTATATACCAGTGTATTATAAGGCCAACGACCAACTGCCTAAAGGTAAGTCCACTATACGTTTATTATATTATCAAAATCAAAAATACTTTAGCAATTAAGGCC
Source organism: Antheraea pernyi (assembly GCA_015888305.1). Taxonomy (NCBI): domain Eukaryota; kingdom Metazoa; phylum Arthropoda; class Insecta; order Lepidoptera; family Saturniidae; genus Antheraea; species Antheraea pernyi. The sequence continues at coordinate 249,424 of MU159141.1, read as the reverse complement.
CTAAGAAGGCGCTTATGAAAACTACCACCGGTTCGGGTAAACAACTCCATCGAGAAGAACCCGCAAGAAACTCGATCGGGGTTATTTTTTTAACATTTGATTACGTAGTATAAAACAAAGTCCCTAACCGCGTCCGTGTGTCTGTGTGTTCGCGATAAACTCAAAAACTACTGAACGGATTTTCATGCGGTTTTAACCAGTGGATAAAGTGATTAATGAGGAACGTTTTAGTATATAATTTGGTGTTTGGTAAATAAAGGTTTTTTTTTTATAATCAGGGCGAGACAATGTCTGCCGGGCTCGCTAGTATATATTTAAAAAACATTACACGTTACAGTCGTTTTTAGTGAATGCACAGAGAGGAGTCAATTCCAGACATCACCATCGTTCACATATTGATCCACTCAATATATCACAAAATAGGCTTATGATACCAAAAGCCGCTTGACATAGCGCTTAAACTTACAGTACGGCATTTATTGGTAATATGTTTTGGGACTCTGCTGTAAAACCTAACACTATAACCTAAAAAACTGTTACTGGTCCTACTGAGCCTGAAACATGGGACGACCTGTTCATCACAGTTTCTAGTATTTAGTTCATTTATTGTCGCCGATATTGATTGGTGTTTTTTTTTTAATACTTTATAACTTTGACCAAAATCTCATCTGAGCTTAAATGGCGATTTGATCTAAGGCGGTAAACACACTGTAGGGGGTAGGGCCACGCTGAAGCTATTACTGGTTTCAGCATGAATGGGTCGGCTCACTCGGGGTACTACCCACAGAAAACCGACGTGAAGTAACAGTGCTTGCATTGTTGCGTTTCGTGCGGTCAGTGATAGCGCCGGTGGCCTACGTCACTCCCCTCTCCTCCCCCTCCCTTCCCGCAAACAGAAGCTGGTAACGCACTTTCGACTCTTCTGGTGTTGTTAGTGTCTATGGACGGTGGTGATCACTTTACATCAGTTGACACACATGTTCGTTTGCCTGCTATGACATATTTAAGAAAAGCACTGATCCTAGGACTGGTTCTCAATTGCAGCTGTCGGAACACACCTATAGATGCTTGGCGACAAATTTACCAAATTGAAGATGGTAAAGCCAGGTTTAGATAAAGGTCTACCTTAATGCTAAGGCTTCGTTACGATGTTTCCCTTCATCGAAAGTTTTGGCTCACTCATAAGGATGTGGAATATGGGAATAAAATCCACCGGTGCAGTTTCAGTGTTGGTGATATCGTAACGACGATAAATAATGTTTTTTTATGTCATAAGTGGCAAACGAACAGGTGGGTCATCTGTTGTTAAGTGATCACCATCGTCCATGGACACTAACAACACCAGAGGAGTCGCAAGTGCGTTGCCACCCTTTGGGGGAAGGGATTAGGGGCGGTAGAGGGAGAGGAGAAGAGGACAGGGGAGGTGGGCCTCCGGCGCTCTCATTGACCGATCGAAACGCAACAATGCAAGCACTGTTACTTCACGTCGGTTTTCTATGAGAGGGTGGTACTACCGCGGGCGAGCCGACCCATTCATGCTGAAACCAGTAATAGTTTCAGCGTAGCTCTACCACCATCAAAAAATGTCTTCTCATATGCTCCTCCCATATGTCACGTCAAAAAACATTCCCATAAAGGCGCATATTAAGCATATAATATAATAATACATAAAATAATTATTGCCACACCTGTGTCTTTCCAATGACGCGACATTAGCGACCGCTAAACTCCTTTGATGTGTGTAAAAACCGCCAGCCCAGTTATCATGCTGCGTCTATCGTCACGCAGCGCGATAGTTCGTAACGCATGACGATAACGTCTTCCCACATCTGCATTTAGTGTAACTATAGATAAAACTTCGAGCCGATACACGCAGGTATGGAAGTACCATATTGGTATATAGAGGCATCTGTTGCGATCATAGACTAAACTCCTGGTAATACACGCGTGTGTGGAAGAGGTGTCATAGTCTGTGCGCTTTGTTTTTATTTTCTCCTTAAGCTTGTATCTATTGTATTTGTTTTATTGAGTTATAGACTGGGTAGATATGACTCAATAAGAATAAATTATATATTATATTGCATGAATCACAAACACATGCATACACGTACGTTATTTAATTTAAAAAACATATTTATCTATGTTCTAAATAAATAAGTATATATATCTTGTAATATTATATATATGTTGTTAATAATTATTTTATTAACAATTATATCAAAAAACATTTTTTTTTCTTGTTGACTCGTGAACAGGAATACCAATCATGTCACGTGACGTCATACCTTCCGAAATATTGTTCTGATATTACATTTTCTCATACTCACACTGAAGCAATTTAGTGTTGTTTATAATGTGACACCGTGACAGGAATGAACTTGTTAAAGTATTTAAAAATATTAATGAGATTGTATTTTTTTGTTTGTAGATATTACATACATATTCTTTATTTACTCTGTTAATATACTACGACATAGCTAAATACTAAGTCTCAAGGGTACGGTAAGTAAGTTATGAAAATTTTTTTCACAGCAATCGTGGCAGGATGGTCAACGAAAACGAATAGGGACACAAAATTATACGTGCAGCCGAGAAACATAACCACTTTACACGAACCGAGTAATATTTGCTTTAATAGTAATAAGAGAAATAAAATATTTTTACTAGTCATGGTTTGCTCCGCCACGGAACATTTCGATCGGCGTATCGCGATACGCGAGACGTGGGGTAACATAAAAAAGTACCACAAACTATCGAACATATTTAATACAATAAGGGAGGTTTATAAAAAATATAATTACACATACGATTTGTATACTGAGAAGGATAATGGCTTTAATATTACCGATGTTTTTAAACGAGTGAAAAGGGAGATATCTGGCTTCGGGCATCTATTACCGGCGCTCGCTAAAGCGTTGCAAGTCAATATGGCGACCGCTGACACGCAAGAGACGCGTTTCGACGATGAAATGTTGCCAGAATTCGACATGAACAAAGAACTGGGCGAGCAAACCGAGAGTTACGATTATGTGTACGACACAAACGTGATGAAAATACCGCCGAACGGTTACGAGGAACTACCGGATCTGGATAAAATCCTAACGATGTTGAAACGCGATAAGAATTTCCCGAAAATTCCGGAGATACCGAAGGTTGGCAACACCGAGGTAGACTTCAAATTGACGTTTCTACTCGGGTTGCCAGCGGAAGGGAACGAAAGCCGTGTACAGAGTAAAATAGACGAGGAGGTAGCGAAGTATGGCGATATTATTCAAGAGAATTTTTTGGATTCGTACAATAATTTGACGCTGAAATCGATTATGATGCTCAAGTGGGTGACGAATAAATGCAATGATAGTGGTAAGTCGTCATTTTCTTTACTGACTACACCTTTATTGTTACATAATTTTTCGTATAAACTGCAACACTGATTCGTTGTGTAACTTGTGAATTCCTTTAACTTAATCTACTTATCCCAATAGTGAATCGTCTTTTTATTCTAGTTTAGATATATGGTCTAAATTAAATTCAAAAGTCTTGTTGATTTATTTCGAATTTTCCACAAGGGTTATAGACTAACATTAAAAAAATATATGCAGGCATGCTTTACTTCCCTTAGAAGTGAAACTTTGGACTTATTCATTCATCATCTTCTTACCCTTATCCCACCTAAGTAGGGTCGGCACAACATGTTTTCCTTTTCCACGCTCGCCTATCAGATGTCATCTCAGTCATCACACCTTTTACACACATATCATTTTTCACACATTCCATCCATACTTTTTTCGGTCTTCCTCTGCTCTTATATCCATCGACCGTAATACTCAAAGCTTTTCTAGTTACATGGTCTTCATCTCTCCTCATAACATAACTTTGGACTTATTCATTATGACTTAAAATCTCATATATCCTTCTCTAGGTCCCAAGCGATCCTTACGCCAAATTTCGTTGCAATGAGTTCATGAGTATCATTGTTAGAGTTAGTTGGTCAGAGGTTCTTCAATAAAACAGCGGTTCAACAAAACTTTAGTGGACTGTATTACTTTCACTTTCATAATATATATAATCGTATGTAAAGAGCCGGTGACAACACGCATTTTGCACGGTTATATGTTTACAACTATATCCTTACACTTACAGTCCCTGGCCATATTATTAGACGCACCATAAGATCTTATATAAGACCTTAATTATCAGGTGATTCTGTACAGATGTATTGTTTTTATGTGATACAATGTATATTTACTATATTATTAATTACGTAAGTATCTGTAAAACTATTAAAACATCGTCATTATAGAAAAAATATGTATTTATTAAGTCTCCAACAAAAATGAAGGAAATATAATGAAAAGTTAATATTTTGTTGATCCACCTTTGGCTGCTATGAGAGCTTTAATTCTGCGCGGCATGCTATCAGTGCAAGACTGTACTGTGTTCTGCATTTGAGGATGATAACATAAATAGTTTTCGTGTGTGGTTAATAATTCATTCTATCATCATTGTTAACTAAGTATTTCTGGAGTCATCATTTGCATCTTCTGAAAAACCCATTCAGAGGCTGGTCAAAATTTGGATATAATTTTTCGATTCTCGTACCAATTCTACCGATCTTTGAGATGTTGTTCACATTCCAGTCCGTTATATACTGAAAACAGATGACGATATGTACATAAACATGCCGTATCTGTTATCGGATCTCCGGAATAGATCTAGCGAGCACGATAAGCTGGTGGCCCTTGGGTACAGTAAGAAGGAGCATCTGCTTATCGGCCACCTGATATGCGGAGCCAAACCGGTCCAGGATTCCAACAATAAATGGTACGTTTCTGAAAATAACTATAAATGAGACAAAAATTTTCTTTTACAGTACGAGCATAGAAAAAAATGGCATTCGAACTGTCTGTTTCACTTTTATATGGAGATTTTCTAATTGTATTGAGTTAAGTGAATTTGGGTCAGAGGTTTGCGTGTTTGGGCACTGTCAATCGGCGTCAGTTCGAATTACTATGAGCGGGTTCTTTTGGTAAAGACAAACATATTGGTGAGAAGTGTAGGATGTTAGTAGGGTTATTTATAGCCCATCTGGTTTGCTACCACCTTCAAATTGATCTATCGCCAAGCCAAGCAGTTGCATTTGAGAACCAGTTTTGTTATATAACTCCAGGTGAGATTGTGGTGAAATGCTAAAACGTATTACAAACAAAAGACATATGTGAATTTTTCATTCTATTAGTTTGTAAGATATATTGTCCTTTGTGTTTGGGATGGATAGTGTAAGAGAAGAAATAAAGTTTTAAGGGAATGGAAGGGGAAATATTGAAGAAAATTCCGTATATTTCTTAGATTTGAATCGAATTGTATATGTTTGGGCAAATGTACAGGTATCCCTACCTTTAAATCTGGACCGAGTAGAAAAGTATATAAGGCATTTCGTCTAAGGAGTGGGGTTTAATGACCTTACACTACCTACATCTTATATTTGTTTTAATTATTAGTATCAGGAATATTTACGAATTTTGTAAATATTTCCTATGTATTCACATTTAGAAAATGTTTTTCGCCGTGGCCATTGATTATGTACACCTCTGTAAACAGGTACAGCCCTCGGTATATGTACGGGGCTAAAATATACCCGCGGTACTTGTCGGGTACTGGGTACGCTTTAACAACGCATACAGCAAACGTACTATACACAGCAGCTTTAAAGACACCATACTTCCACCTGGAGGACATCTATATAACCGGTCAGTCTACACTTTAGATTAATTAGAAGCGTTTATTTGTACCGATTACTGATTTGCCGGATAGTGAGTTCCAGCACAATATCAAGTGGGCTTTAATGTCTAAAGGATATTATAGGGTGGATGAATATGTGAACGATGGTGACGTCTGGAAATGACGCTCCTGACTGTGCATCCATCAAAAGCGAAAGTAACTGTCTGTTTGTAAAAATCTGTATAATGAAAGGATAAACCCGTTCGAGTTTGTTACCGGTTCTTCTCGATGAGTGGGTTGTTTTTCCGAACCGACGGGAACTTTAACTTTAATAAGCGCCTTCTCATGGCCTAAATCGAATCTTTTTTTTTAAATTGATTGTGATTATTACTAAATTCGCCATCGCCGTGAGATACTATGGTCATTGTAACAGGTTTATGACCATACGTGCTTAAGACTTTGTCGAGAACAGATACGTATTACCCCATTTGGTTGCTAGGTATATGTCGACTAATCCCTAAATGCAACACCCGTAAGCGTATCAGTATAGATAACGCTTTTACCCTATGTATGGAGGTCGCATTCAAGTCGAATGAGATCTTCGCCTCTTACCACTCAGCATTTAAAGTAATGGAGCAACATGCATACATACAAATATATTGGAGAAAGTAGATTCATCTGAAGGTTAGAAGTTCTAATGGTCGAGTCGTTTGATCAGTGTAATGTTCATCGAACCCCGGCATGTACCACTGAATTTTTCAGAATTCGCGTACATTTACTAATGTTAAATTGGTAACACTATCGGCTGACGGTGAAGGAAAACATCGTGAGGAAACCTGAACCTGAGAAATGTTCTTGTAGTACATTGTAGCACATATAGTTGATATGTGGGAAAATGTAGAACTGTGGATTTCTTAGAGTCTGAAATGGCCAATACGACGTGGGCTGGGGTTGTGATTATTCCCATACCTTGCCTTTTGGAAGATACCTATGGCCATGCAGTGACTCTCTTATAGGCTGATGTATGCTTTCTGACACTAAACTCAGCATTGCTTAGATTGGATGTATTTTTATGATGCATAAAATATGCGATACTTTAAAATCCTAAAATGTCGACCAAGTGTTGGGAAAAAGGGGCGGTATATCAACCCTATATTACACGCCATAATTGATGGCTCTGCAGTGAGTTTCTCACAGGCTGATGTGTGCTTTTTATATTAAACTCAGCAATGCTTAAATTGGAACATTTTAACATAGGAATCTGTTTTAAAATATGCGCTACTTTAAAACCCTAAAACATCGGCCAAGTCTTGGGAAAAAGGGACGGTATGGAATCTCTATGTTATACGCCATAATCCAGGGCCCTACAGTGCGTCTCTTGCAAACTCATGTGTGCTTTCTGATACTAAACTCAGCATTGTTTTGATTGGATGATTTTAACATAGGAATTTGTTTTAAAATATGCGCTACTTTAAAACCTTAAAACGTCGACCAAGTGTTGGGAAAAAGGGGCGGTATATCAACCCTATATTACACGCCATAATTGATGGCTCTGCAGTGAGTTTCTCACAGGCTGATGTGTGCTTTTTATATTAAACTCAGCAATGCTTAAATTGGAACATTTTAACATAGGAATCTGTTTTAAAATATGCGCTACTTTAAAACCCTAAAACGTCGGCCAAGTCTTGGGAAAAAGGGACGGTACGGAATCTTTATGTTATACATCATAATCAAGAGCCCTGCAGTGAGTCTCTTGCAGACTGATGTGTGCTTTCTGATACTAAACTCAGCATGCCCTAGATGGGATGTTTTTAACATAGGAATCTGTTTTAAAATATGGGATGCTTTATATTCTAAATCGTCAGCTAAGGCTTGGGAAAAAGAGACAGTATGGTAACGTTATGTTACACGTCGAATTCCTTTATAGGTATATGCGCGGCCCGCGGCTCTCCCCGTATCGTACCTCGCGACGACTCCGCTTTTAGCTATACTCCGGTACCGGACTCGTTGTCGGACTCGCGCGCGGCTTGCACTGCGCACGCGCACGTCACCGCGCACCGCGTCACGCCCGCGCGCATGCGTGCCGTACACGCGCTGTTACACGATCGCCGATTGGTCGACGAGTATGTTTTTTTTTTTAAACTCTTTCTCTAGATTGACTGTTAAATTTTGTTATAATTTCTAATGTTGTGTTTCTATAAGAGAAGATAAACCAGATTGTTTTTTTATTGTAACATAGCAAAGTGACTGCACTATGCCTGATGGTAAGACCAGTACAATCCAAAGACAGTGGTGACCACCGAGTGACACACTATTCATCGTCGGACGCCGCTGTCATGTCGGCCTGCAAAAAGCTGGATATGCACAGGCTGATCCCGAAACGCGAACCGCAGAAGCGAATCACTATGACGGGCTTTTTGCTATATACATGGTGGTTGCGACCCAGTCAGGCTGTAGAACCCTACCACCCCGCCTTCGCCATTGCCTCCTTCGTTACTCAGCATGCAGGTGAGGTTGGCTTGGGTGTCTCAAGTCTTATGATGTTATTCGACACCCCTTACACCCCGAAATGTACCATGTAACACCGTGTCATAGGAATGAGGGAACACATGATATCGAGTTTCTTACCGGTATTTCTCTATGACTGGGTTATTTGTCCGAACCGGTGGTAGCTCTGACGTTCGTAGGTGTCTGTCTACTCGGGGACTAAATTTAATAAAGAATTTTCGATACAATCGGGACAAAATCTCGCTGCAGGTAGAGTCATAAATAACATTTTGCCTAATCATACTACGCGATGTACTATCGGTAACAAATCGATTGGGACTCATTCATTTGTATCGGGCAACATGTATTTTTTATATTAATTACGTATATCGATACTTAATAACGTGGAGGTATATCGATACGCTGTACATCACCGCACGTTGCCATAACACTTGTAAGTACAATACAGTTATTATCGCACCTGTAGTGAGATTTTGTCCTAAGTACATATAAAAATTATGTCTGCAAGTCCGAGGTTTCGTTGGAAAACATCGTGGTCAGATATTTGATTGAAGAAGGCGTTATTTTGCGGAAATCCAGGATTAAATGTATTAGTGGACGTTGCTTTGCACTTCCGCCTGGAATAGATTGGCCGCTACCACGTCTTACACAATCGATTACACGGGTTTCGCTCGTTCAGGCAGCATCTTCAGACGACGTGGTAGCTGCCAGCCAAACCAGGCGGAAGTGCAAAGTTACGTCCCCTATAATATCGTGATGAGAACATAATATGATGGTTTTTTTAATTCCTGTCAAGCACTTCAGTCACGTCGAGCAAGGTGCACTTAAGAGCCAGCCCCTCCCTAGGTTTAGACCGTAAAATACGTTGTCGTTTAACTTCAATTGGGATTTTTAAAGTTAATGAAGTTTAAAAAGATGAGAAATAGCTATTTGGTTAACCCCTCGACTCCAATACCATAAGGTTTAAAGCTCTGTACAAATGAAATATAGACCTTTTGATGTACTGATCAACAGACTGTTGGCGGCATAAGTTCAAAAACAATACCGTATTTTTAACAAAATTGGAAAAAAATTAACGATAATAAATTATGTAGTGTAACATTATAATTTTTTTTTAAATGGTTGGGTTTTGAAAAGTACCCTCTGCCATTTTGAGATCTTTTTTTACGACATAGGTGGCAAAAGAACAGATGGGTCACCTGCTGTTAAGTGATCACCACCGTCCATGGACTCTAACAACATCAGAGGAGTCGCAAGTGCGTTGCCATCTTTTGGAGGGAAGGGTTAGGGGAGGGAAAGGATAGGAGAGAGGAAAGGGGAGGGGTGGTGGGTCTCCGACGCTCTCACTGACCGAACGAAACGCAACAATGCAAGCACTGTTACTTCACGTCGGTTTTCTATGAGAGGGTGGTAGTACCCCGGACGAGGCGACCCATACATGCTGAAACCAATAATAGTTTCAGCGTGGCTCTAGCACCATTAAAACAGATCTATGTCTTAAAATATCAGCCGAGGGGTTAAAATAAAGAGAGAATTAACCAACTTTGCGATAAATCGAGAGAGATAGATGAGCCAAGTGTACTCGGGAAATAAAGCAACAGAGACAAGTAAAATATTCTTAGACAAGGATAGGTGTGTTATGATTAATGATAATTAAATTCGACCGAAAGGCCGGTTATATCCTTTTAGCTATTACAATACCTTAATGCAATTTTAACTAACGCTAGGGGCTATGATCAAAAATAACAAGAAAATAGATTAAGGAATGTTTATTTTTTCAGATGTGAAAGAATACGCCTAACTCAGGTAAGAAAGAACATGATTCGTGAAAAAACTAAATCGTTAAAGAAACACGCGGTCTACAACAAACATATGAAATTATAACTATATTGAAAAAAAAAACATGTGTAGAAATGAAACTCACAAAAATAAAGCGAGAGGAGCGTGTCTCACTTTTTTCCTCCAATACTCGCAAGCGAGACACTGCTCCCGCTCTACCCGACACAGTGTTTAACCCCAACACTGCATCGTCATACAAAATGATTGCGGACCACAAAAAGAAATTAAATTGACATACTTGGTCTGGTGTGGCATTGGGGTGGCTTATACGACTAATAAACAGACAAAGTCACGTGTATAAGTCAGTTCTTATAATATAGTTCAAGATTTTAACCCTCAATTGTTAGAGCGTCCAATCAACGGAATTTTAACATAAAGGACAGTTTTAGAAAGACATGAATTGTTTTAACAAAATGTCAGTCCCTTGTGTAGTTTTCCAGAGAGTTTCGATGACATCTCAGAATGCATGTTCCTTGTTATGATTTCTAATCCACTTCATGTATGCGAAATAATTATAATGCGCGAAACACCACGATTATTACACGGTATACGGTCAACTAAGGCCAGTTTATTACAGGATAATATTCTGTAAAAAACTTTAGTTGAATCTCTTTTATGTACGATTATTGGGTATTTTTTTTCATGAGTCAAGCAAAAGACCAAGCCGAGGTGTGCCGTGCACCCTTGAGCTAGTTGTCAAATAAAATCAGCTGAGTGCCTTAAGCGCTCGCCTTAGTAGTCCGGTGGAGCTGTTAAGACCTTGCTAGATCAGTAGCGTAATCAGTTCGAGAGAAAAAAAGGTTTTAATCTACCTCATTAGAAAAATAGTTTTTCTAACCTCCAAAAATCATTCTAACAAGATGGAGTTTTTGTTAAAATTGTCCAAAGAGTTTTTATGGGAACTCAAAATACTTCTAGTAATTATTTGATTTATGTCAATTATTCAAACGTATTGACGTTGTTACACGAAGTAGGCGATATCTTGTCGCAACGAATGTATCGGAACAAATGATTCTAGAAACATTTGGATTATTCCAGAACAGAAACAGTAAAAACCTATTAGTAAATCATACATTCCTCTTTTGTTTTTAAAGCATTGCTGAATGTATAAATTTTGTGTTCATAAAAAAGCGTGGGAAGGTATTTTTCCAAATTTCATTATCCTGCCATCGGGTTTTTTTATATGTCTTCTGACTCCGTATGCAATTTTTCCAGTGGAACTAAAATGTGCCCATATACCGATTCATGGTTGAATTTATAATACCACAATACAAAACGACAAGCAAATATGCATAATACAGTTGTAATTGTTATGCTAACCTTTGTTTCCGGCTTTATCTGCCTAAGCATGCGTGCATGAGACGAGCTTTTTTACTGTATAACTAACATTTATTTTTAAGAGATGATTTAACGAAATTTATCACAGAAATATAAAAAAATCCATATATTTTATGAAACGAAAACTTAAAAGCTCAACGATTTTTTAGTTTTAATAAGTTTCATTTTATTTTTCTTTCCATTTTCCGTTTATTTTCCATCGATTTCAGATAAAGCATGAACAAGGCGGTCACTTCATATATAAATACCTCAGTCGGCTAAACGAGAAAAAATGCTAGATATCGATTGCGAAATCGCACAACCTCACAGTTAATTAATTCACGAGGAATCGCTTATCAATATCATTCCCATCATTATAAATATAGTACCCACATAGAAGCTGTGATATAATCTAACATAAAGTTATGATAATCAGATATAACATAAAGTGTAATCGTGGTAGGAACTTACTAAATTTAATAACAATCTAACACCAGCTATAATGTAACGCTAATTAATATTAATTATCAACCGATCTAAGATATATTGACGGTCTTAGATGAAATTTTACAACTTTATGTAACATCATAAATACGGTGATGTTATATAAAGTGGCTTTATGTTACGTTATAACATTATGTTTCAATAACTATGTGTTACGGTAAATCATTAGATAATAATAACGCCTTTTAGTTACGATTCCATGCTAAATTCTAGAATACATCCGTCCACTGTAACATATTTACGACACGCATAATAATAACACTATATCTATATTATAATAAAACTGTAGAAGGGCCAAATCTGTACATAAAATATTTTTTTTTAATTTTGATAGGGTTAGGCTTTGTTGTCGATATAGAAGCCAAAAATAACCCTTTTAAAATTTTTGTCTGTCTGTCTGTCTGTCTTTCTGTCTGTCTGTCTGTCTGTCCCTGTGAACGCGCATCACTCTGAAAGTACTGAACCGATTTTGACGAAACTTGGCACAGTGATAACTAATGTTACGAGATTACATTTAGGATATTTTTTGTCCCATAAAACGCAAGGGATTCTCCAGGATCTGCCTGTTTGTCTGTCCCTTTAAACACGAATCACTCTGAAAGTATTGAACCAATTTAGATGAAATTTGGCACAGTTATAACTAATATCACAAGGTTACATCTAGGATACTTTTTATCTCATAAAACTCAAGGGATTCTCCAGGATAACGGACGAAAGTAAAAAAATGTAGTTCATGATATTCTTAACGAATTTTGGTAAATTTTCTTTGTGCTATATACAGCAGACAGATTAGCTAAAAAATTAAGCTATATTTCCATATGCTACTTCAAAAAAAAAAACCAAAAAAAACGACCACCGTGATTCGAACCGTCGGCTCCGTCGAAACATATAAAGCCCCGTACGTTACAACTGAGCTACGCCTACATGACATTTCTGTACGTAATTATCGACCACGTATGAAACATTTATGTAGACGAAACTGTCACTTATGTTGTTACATTTATTTCATTGTATAAAAAAATGTTTGCTAAACAAAGGTGACAAGATTTATTTATTTATCTATACTATAATAAAACTGTAACAAAGCCAAATCTGTACATTAAATATTTTTTTAAAGTTTTGATCGGGGTAGACTTTGCAATTTTTGTCTGTCTGTCTGTTTCTCTGTCCCTGTGAACACGTATCACTCTGAAAGTACCTAATCTTACAAGGTTACATCTAGGTTACATACTTTTTGTCCCAGAACATGGAGGGAGTTCTCCAGGATGAGGAAAAACCAAAATTTGTGGTTAATGTAACTAGACTTTTTTGCGACACCTTAGTACAAGAGCCAGCAACGTTGGAAGAACGAGAATTTTAGAAAAGCTGGTTCTTTAATATGAAGATATGTTATGCCCTTCCAAACAGGATTCAGGATACCTGGTAGCCGGTTAAAGTTGTGTTTTTTAAAGCGCATCACACTGTTACAGGTCAAATTTTGATTTATAAATAAATTTAGGAACAGTATTTTTTCAGGAACTTTTAAACGCTATCATATATCATGAATTTATCACAGCTAGATATTTTTTTATATACAATATTGTGCCCGATGATATATTTTATAAATAAAAATAATTAATTTCAAACCATTTTATTTTTTCCATTGCAGAGAACATATTTCACTTTATTAACGCCATCTTAAATACATACCTCGATAACATACGCTGCCACAATGATCGCTATCTTTATCATGCAGGCAGTGCTG
>MU159141.1:190574-235056 GCA_015888305.1 Antheraea pernyi | reverse complement strand
TAAAATTATTTAAAAATCAATATTTTTGTCAGTAAAGGTACGATATGCATAAATAAACGCAACGGTTATCGGCAGCCAGGTAGCCCGCATGCTATGTGGAAGAACGTAAAGATATATAAAAAACTGGCTTATTGACTTCGCTGTCGATACCTTTGCTAGCTCTTAGACGAATAGTTAAAGGAAAGTGACATTTGACGGGTCGACGCGATTCTCATATTTTTTCATATTTATAGTTTTCTTAAACACAATGGAGTGTGAAAAAGTTTTGATACAAGTAGAATATAGTTATGATAAAGTAAGTGGTAAAGATGATCATTTAATTTAATTTTTACGTATTGTGGATGTGCAGATTCTATGTACAGTAGGTTAGGTGTCGTGACAGATAAAGAGAGAGAGAGAGTGTATACAATATATACATACATATAATTTTCATTTCAATAGCAAACCAACTCAAGGATTACCTTTTGATGTATTAACTTGACTATCCCAGATCATTCAGTGTTTAATTTATTATTATTTATTTTATAAATATTTTTATCGTTTAATTTACAATTGAACTCTATCAACTTGATATTTTATAATGTAAACTATACTGACTGTATAGTAAACTTCTACAAAAAAGGGAAAGTAATTTGGTTCCAACTGGGGTCCATAGACCCCTCAAGTTATTTTTTTACGTTACCGCCAATATATGTAGGTTAGTTTTTGTCTTAATTGAACCCCGTAGATGACGCTACGAACGGGTTCTAGGCTTATTTTAAAAGATTTCTCACATACCATCTGGGTACATGTATGAGCCCCTTGATAGTTTGGATTTACAATTGGAAACGGTAAGTGTGGCTGCAATCGGGTTTTAGGTTTAAAAATTCAATTGAAACCGGTGATAACCGTTTTGGTGCAGACGAAGTTGCACGGGTCAGCTAGTTTAAAATGAATTGTGTATTATAAATAAGATTTAAAAAAATCGGGCTTCCTATTACTCTAATTATGTTATGTTATTTTTTTTAGAGAGAATTGTTTATCGTCCTTGTTTTTGAATCAAATTATTTCACAAATATTTATATAAAAATGTAAAATGTTAGGAACCAATTTTCATAACGTTTTTTTAATACTAATTATTTTACTATTAAATCGTAAGCTATTTTATAGTGTAAGAATAATAGTCAATTTATTAAATCGGTCCCCAAGATTCATACTTGCACTATAACCAAACTATATTACATCAAACGACACCAACATTGCATAATATGGCAGATTAATCTCCCGCCAAAAACTTTATTATTTAATTTTATCATTGGCAAGCGATCTTCTAGATAATTACTGCCATTGTAGAGAAAGGAATAATATTACCAGTGTCTTGTAATAATTTCAATGTTCTAACAAGATGGTGGTACCCTTGTTAAAACTTTCCAGAGCGTTTTTGTGGCATTATTTACCATTCACTTCACTGGTGTACAAAAACCGAAGTATATTACGTAAAACACCGCCCATATTAAAAAACAGAGCCAAATATTATAATATTTTATGTGAATAAAATATAAAAGTCACTACATGATAGAGAGAAATCCCACCTGAAACTTGAAAGAGCGTTTCTATGTGAGTGTTGCAAGGTGATAAAAATGTGTATCGACAGAACTTACAGAGTTGTAGACTCGGGGAAGAAAAAAAACAACAATATTCGATACTAGAATGTTCCGCTAATATCTATTATATTATAATGTTAATGAGACGCTCTAATGCCTTAAATTTAACAGCATTCCTTATTATATGTATATTTGTCAATACAAAAAAGACAGATAATAACTTTTATAATAGACTATACAAACAGTTGAATATCCAGTATACGATTTTATTACTAATCTATAATTATGTATAGTTTATTTTAAGTCACATTTTAGTAAAATGTAATAGTGAAAATTGGTTTCTATATTGTGCCATTTTTAAGGGTTTGAATATTTTTGTGTTTTATGTACATATAATTTATCATAGTATTTACATCTCTAGTTAAAATAGTTATCATTTTTAGATTAAGTTTTATTTTATTAATCACACTTGACTCTCTATAGAGAGTCGTTGGTTATATTATGTCTTATATTTGAAAAAAAACTATAATTATACTGTCGTCTCGAATCCTAAGCACTATTATTATTTCTATAGTCATTGCTTTGCCTTTATGCTGGCTAGCTTGTTTCGAAAGATTAGGTTCGAATGTTTGCAAATTAGCTGGAGCCTTTGGGTTAGAGTAAGTGTAATGGGTTTGAATTTTTTTATGAACAAAAATTTGTTCTATTACTTTACCTCGTGCAGTGTAGTATGTAGTGCATGTTTTAATTATTTTTAGCCATTTTAGTGATTTATTTTTAAGCGTTCTATGTTACCAACATTTTTAGAGTATGTATTATAAGAAGAAACACATAAATCGATCAAATTAGTTTATAAGGGTCGTCCATAAGTAACGTGACGTGAAATTTTATCACATTAACTTTTCAAACTATCAAGCTGTTATGTAGGTGTTTTTATCATATCTGCTTTGTCTTAATTCACTGTAGCACCATTTCTCGGATGCGTTACGTGGTTTGTGGACGACCCGAAATAGGAATACAAACAAGAAATTTATTTACATTGAAAGAAAAAGATAACGTTGAATTGGTTGTGATATAAAAAAATGCAACTCTCTGCTTTAAGTATATCTCTCTAATGAACTAGTTTTTAAACGCGGATTCGTTTCCGTGAAATTGTTATTTATACTATTTATTATTCATTTTTTCTCACCTATTTTGGTATTTAATTTAAAAAAAATGCTGTAATTCTTATATTATTGTTTATTAACATGAGCATTATTTAATGTAATATTTCAATCAAATATTTTGTCACAAAATTTATGTCATATTTGACAAGTGTATATTACAAATGTCATATTTGACAAATGTCACATTTGACAAATGTCATATTTGTAGTGTAAATGTATAGGATCTGTGAAAAACTCCAAAATTTCTAGCTTTTGTATTGCTTTTTAATATTATAATTATATTTTACTGTTATTATTTAAATTACGTAACACTAACTCAATCTTATTGAATCCATTTTTTTTTATACGCGACACTTTTTTCGTTTTTTTTATTTAATATTAACATTCCTTTATTAACATGTATTTTTTGTTGTTGTAAATATCCATATAAATAGAATAATTATGTCCAGTTTTATCGCACTATATGCTTGTGAGATTTGTACCATTTTTAATGTGTATTTAAGCATTTTTAGGATTTTTTTATTTGCTTTTTTTTATGTAGACATTTGTTTCATACAAACAATTATTATTTGTACGCATATATCTATATTGGTATGTACACTTATTTATATATATATACATACTTAAATATTTTTGTGGGTATGTCCAAATGTAGTACATATTATTAGAGTGATAAAAAATCATATATACATAAGATATCGTGAGAGCTTTATTAGATATAAAATCCTAACTTAAAGACAATACGAAATTAGATTATTAACATTAGAGATGGTTATTACTGCAACAACTAATAATAACGTTGTGGATAACGGATAACAAGTTATTCAGGAGATTATTCTGCTGTTGATTATCTGTTGTCCATTATTATTGAAAGTAACAATAATCGGCCGGCGTTATCGCAACGTGTGTGAGAGCAAGCATTATGATAATTAACACGTGTGAAAAGGAATTATCTAATAGCAGGATAATTAACATAAAAATATTATAATTTTTTATCAGTATGGCTACGATTAATCTAAATTTTAAGGTTCGCGTTTATTATTATTAATATCAGAATGGTGCAATGGGTTTAGGATGAATCGGGGAGAATCACCCGAAAATTAGGGAGAAGTATTTGTTAGTAACATTAGGGTAAAAATGAGAAGAAAAGAGAAGAATGGCAATACTCAGGAAATTATATCGAACATAAAATGTAGATATTACTTGTCACAAGTTAGACTATTAATTAATGCTTTACATCGATCAAATTCTAATTTAATAACCTCGTCTATTGTCTTAAATAATCGATTGTCTGTGTATATAAATTCAGACTGCATTTTAAAAATGTAATCTCAATTATGTATAGGGTTGCCAACTCTAAAATGTAGTGTAAAGGAATTAAAAAAAAACAGGATCTGATTTTTTTTACATAATCGACCTAAGATGTATGATATTATTAGATTTAGTGCAATAAATGTTGTATAGAAACTTATGTAAAATATTCTTATAAATCATGTGAATGATACCTTTGTAGGTTTCTGAAACCGGGATAGATGTCTCGTTGTCGGTTGGCAACCCTAATTGTATTGTAATTGTTTTGTGTTGTCAAGAAATGAAAAACATTTAAAAAATCATGTTACAGAGATAATCTACAGTGGGTGAAAGTTTAAAGACTAGCAATATTTAAGGAAATTATAGTTCATGGTCACATTTAACACATAAAATAATAATGTCAAAACAAATACTAATAAACTACAAAGAGAACCTTGAGTTAAAGTTTGTTCTAAGACTTTTAAAAGTAGGGATACAAAAGTGAAACGCTCAATGAACGTAAGTGAAAGTGAATCGCGAGGGCGCATTCGGGGTTTAATAACCTTCACATTACGTAATGCGTAAGCCGTAAACTATCTCTTTCAACGAACGATTAACTGAGGCGCGGTTGGGTAGCGGGAGGGGCGTGGTAGCACGCACACTGAATGTGAACAGGCACGTGACCTCACCGCGTCGGTATTTATTACACCCGCTCGTCTTTACGTAAACTAAGCGTTAGGAGTGTATATCAGTTTTGATTTTCTCTAGATAATTAGGTCAAATATTAAGCACCTATTTTTTTAATTGACATAGACCAAGAAACGAGTACTTAGTTACCTCTGTAAATATTGCTACTCTTTAAACTTTCACCCCGTTTATATAAAAGAGTGACTGTCTGACATATTAACATATAGCCCACACTGTTTTACATGCGGATTCCTTTTAGACTGTAATTGAGCGAAATTTTTGAAAATGTGAATGAAAGCTTTGTAAGAAAACCCGACATTTTTCCGTCACTCAGTTATTCTTTTATATATGTAGGTATAGAGTATAGTCGAGAAGAGTAACTGTGTAAAAAACGCGTGCAAAGCCGCGAGAAATTGCTTGTTTTTTTTGTAACAGGTTAATGTTTTTGGGTGGAAATATTATTATATTAATTTTTTTTTTTTCTAAAAAAAATTTGGTCGTGGAAATAACATATCGGATGTTTTAAAACAATTTCGAATAATGTAATTTTACTGTTGATCTATAAAAGTATTTGAAAAATTTGTTTTATTTATTTGCATTCTAATAAAATAAAATTGATGTATGTCAAAATTATGTTGCTCCTTTTCGAAACTGTATTAACAAGGGAAGAGTTATTGTAAAACAAACATGATAATAATATATTAAAAATGTATATACTCTTAATAAATTTATGCTACGATTGTATTGTTATATTATAGAGAATTTATTGGAATATATACTACTATGTTGTACATATTATGTTGACTTTGATAGACATTTACGCATAGGGTTTTATTTTTTTATTAAATAGGAATTGAAGGTTTAAAAGAAAATCAACAATTTACGAATATTGCAAATAAATAAAAATCCGACTGACAAACTAAGTTCTGCAAAACTTCTTTTATACGTTGTTGTTTTTGGCATATTTTGTTTTATTTAAATAGATTTTTACAAAAATTTATATCTATGATGAAGTAATAATGTAATAGTCGATAATGAAAGCTCTGTAATCTATGACAACATTGTAGTACATATCTATTTCGGGAAAGTTATTTTGTTTGGAAATTAAAAGCCGGATTCACATTGACCGTACGGATTTGCGCGGTAATATCGAAATAAAACTATCAGTGTGAGGTATTATACATTTTCGCTAAACCATGTCTTGACGTGTTTTTATTGGCGCGACTTTCTGTTTGTATTTTTTCTAGCAACAAAGTTCTTATAAATATTGTCTTCAATATGTCAAACCCTGATCAAAAACAGTCATCGTCGAACTTTCTGGAATATAGCTGTAAGTTTGGGTTTGCACGTAATATAGTCAACAGTTTATAGATATATAAAAGAGAATATAAAACTAAATTAAAGTATTATTATAAATTAATAAATAAATTTACGTTTATTTATCCTTACATTGTCTCGATGATATACATATAACATAATACCTATTTATATGTACATTCATGTTCTGCGTCATGTCAACAATACATACTAAATCTTTTTTCTATAGATATTTCACATTTTAATTTACATTCCGGCTCTATTATACATAGAATTGGTTATTTTTAAGTTGGTGTTAACCTATTACTGCTTACGCGAATTTAAATGTCGTACCCGCGTCCGTTCGTCAGGTGTGAACCACGGCTAATGCCATACGTTGTAAATTAACGAATTGTTTGTTGGAAAGTTTGGTCATTCTATGAAATTTTATAGCGTTTGAAATTATTATAATTGTATTTTTATAAATAAAATTCGATTATCGGAAATATTGTTTTATTTACCCAATTTACGTATTATTTTAGTAATATAAAATTTTACAACGTGTCCCAAAATTCAACGATAAACGGATACCAACAGGTGGACCGGACCTACTTATGACTCAAGAAAAATTTCTTTTTTTTACATTATAAAAAAAAGTGAAATCCTTAAAAATGGATACCCCTTATTATATTTTGAGTACACTTCTAAGATTAAAAAAAATATTTACGTAAGTAGCACTACTATTCAATAAAACCATTAAAACTCCCAGAATGCCTGTACTTTTTACACAAAAAAGTTTAATTTTTTTCTTAAATTATGCAAGACTTTCACTTTCAGTTCACTTTCACTATTCGCGGTAATAAAAAAGTATCGACACTACTACTGTACACTTTCTGAACAACAACCATGTTTCGCAACTTGTTATTGTTAATAGAATTCACTTGTTGAATTTTGGGACACGTTGTATACACTGAAATAGAAAAAAGGTGCATCTAATGGTATTCTTTTGTGCACGTATTAGCTCTCAAATTACATATAATTGGAAAAAAAACGTTAGATGTACATTAGGGTAGTTCATTTCCGCAAACATTTTTTTTTTCTTTGCTCATGCAAAATATTAATCTACATATAGAAAAAAAATCACACCAAGTTTGAGCTCTTAATATTAATTTTAAGTACTTATAATTTAAATTTAAAGTTTTACCATTCAAAATGCATGTAAAAATTTTTTTTTTCCAATTTCTAATGCTTACCCGGCTTTTACAATATTGCAAATCGGTTTGATGACACTTGTGGGGAATTTCACGCTCTTTAAAATAGTCTTAGTGTTTTTTTGTGTAACTCGCACTGGTTCACCAGAGGGGTTGCCAAAGTACAGTTTTTGTAAAAAATATATTTTCTCTTAATTTTTCGATCAAACCGCTAAAAGTAGGAAGAAAAAGAACTGACTCATAAAAAAAAGTTATCCGACCAATATTTCATGAATTTACAGCCATTTTTATACCGGAAAATGTAAGAAATTGATAAATACTAACTCATAATGTTATTTAGATTCATTTTTTCTACTTATTACCATTATATTTCCCTACACTAAGAACTTTTTAAAATTATTATGATTTCTCACTATATTATTATTATTATTTATCAATTTCTTACATTTTCTTGTATAAAAATGGCTGTAAATTCATTAAACATTGGTCGGATAACTTTTTTTTTATGAGTCAATTCTTTTTTTCCTCCTACTTTTGGCGGTTTGCGGAAATGAACCACCCTAATGTACATACGGTACGCGCCAAACTTTTTGACCCCTCTGAATGCAGCTGCGCAGAACACCAATTTAGAAATACCTACATATTATATTATATGTATATCATAGCGACAACTTAAGATTAAATAAATGCGAATTTTAGATTCCAATAATAATACTTTGTTTTTATGTACTGAATTCATGATTATATTATGCGCCAGCTCACAGTTACGGCTATGTTCGGAGCGGCCAAAAAGATTGATCAGGACTACAATCTTTTTTTGCATATTAGATCAATTAGAAATCAAATAAAAACAGTTTCAAACGGTTGTATTTATTATAATGATTACTATATTTTTTCTAATTAATATTTAATCGCATCGAAAGTCACAGAGGACTCTGTTGATGTAAAACCTCGCGAGCGAGGGTGCCCTGTAGAAGAATATTTCTCTCTCGTAGATGCTGAGATGTGCAATGTCCCGAGCGAGGAAACTTTCTGTTATATGATCTGTAACACAAAATTCGTAAAGTTATTTCTTCACAAAGTTGTACGTTATTTAGACTTCTTCCCAAAGCTCTACGTTATTTAGATTTCTTCACAAAGATGTACGTTATTTAGATTTCTTTATAAAGCTATAAGTTATTTAGACTTCTTCACAAAGATGTACGTTATTTAGACTTGTTTCACAAAGATGTACGTTATTCAGACTTCTTCACAAAGCTGTACGCTATTTAGACTTATTCACAAAGATGTACGTTATTTACGAAATTTAATGCAATTCATATAAAAAGGAAAAACAAATCTGTCTCTTCCTATTTGTCCCACATAGTGGAGCAGCCTTCCGCACTTTTCTTCCCCAGTTGACTCTATCTTTGGCATCGCATTCTGAAACCACACTCCTTCATACCGTTTAGTACTACTGCCTTCAATTTATTTTTGGTCTTTTTGATCCTTGACCAGGAATGGAGAGATGGAGTGCAAAATTTCCTACGTAGTCTAATTGATGTCTATTACATGATTATACCATTGCAGTCTACAGTTCTGTTTCTTACCGGTAATGTCTGCACTCTTCAGCTCGGCTTAGTGGTTATCGTGTTTGGTTATCTAGGTTCAGATTCTAGCAACTGAGTTCGGAGGTTTCGGTGAAGGAAAACATCGATGAATCCATAGCATGGTGGTAGGTCTTTATCTAAGCCCGTTGCCAACTAGCTACCACTCATAATTTATCGCAAAGCACCTGTCGGTGTCTTCCGGCAGTTGCACTTAAGAGCCAATCCCCCTCTAGACTTAGCATGTTAGGATCACATAATCATTTAACATCAGGTGTGATTGTTTATTAAAAATATTATAAAAAAACATGTAAATAGAACTTTGAGCTTGAAATAAATTATTCAAAATTTGGCATAGATACCGATAACTAGTTATATTTAACTATTTCCAAAGAAACGGCCGCATCTCTTAATACCTAATAATAAATCAAAAGAGTATTAACTCTGACAGACGTACTGGTAAATGTTTTAAGGTTATAATTATGATTAAAATCAAATAATTAGGGATCTTTGAATAATTTGTAAGCACTAAAGGGGTGTGGGTTTGTTATTTTTCTTCCAAAAAACTTTTGCATTTGTAAGAGATGTTGTATAAAAATTACCAACACTCAAACAAAGGTGGGGAGTTTTTAGTGCTTATTTTTGCTGACAAGGGGAAGGAAGGAGTCAATAAGAATTAAAGTTCTACTTCCGGCATACAATCCTTTAATGAATTTCATTGGAATATAATCCCATTTAAATTTTAAATGAGGTAACTCACTCTTCGGATTAACAATCAATTGGGGCAGAGCGGCCACATCACCGAAAGTGAACGATGAGCAGAGATTCACGGTAGGGCTTAATATTGTGGTGAGACGAATTAGTGCTGTAATTTAAAAAAAAAACCTTTATCTAGATATTTCTGCCACGAGAATAGTCATATAACAGCACTGTATTTATAACTATAAAACAAGACAAACCTCTTTTTAACCGAAACAAGTGAATAATTTTATACAAAACAAGCGATAAAATGTTAAAACGCTAAAAGAAACGACATAAAGCAAGATATACCTTCCAAAACTGGTACAAGAAATGTTATGTAATACTTTAAATTTAAACATGTTTATACAAACAAGTTTTTTTGAGGTTATGCTTTTGGCGCGTTACGAGAAAGCGTTGAATTTTAGTTTATAGCAAGTAGTAACACGCTACCTGCAAGTTAATTTATAAAATACTAACCTCTGTCCGCGACTTCGTCCGCGTGGAATAGTTATTAATTAATATATAACACGCAGCGGAAGCTCTCAAGAGGAAAAAACACCGATTTTGAAACATTCTTCATTGGTGATCCGCTCCTATTGGTCTTAGCGTAATGATATATTATATATATATATACCACTGAAGGATTTTTCAAATCGGACCAGTAGTTCCTAAAATTACCCCCTACAACGTCACAAACTTTACCTCTTTATAATATTAGTATGTATTTCTTTTGAATACATTATTTTAGATAATTTGTGTATGTTATAAGTAATCATAATTGGCAGCATATAAGTAATAATAAAAAAATATAATTACGGTATGTTCCGTTAATTGCGTAGTTGTAAAAAGAGTCTTCTCGGTAGGATCGATGCTGGATCAGAGTTCTGTCCGACGCGAGATTCAAATTGGGACAATCCAAGGCAATTAAAACTACACCAGTGTCTAAGTTAAAACTGAAAATAAATCCTTATGTAATAATTTTAAGCACAATAGATAAGATTAGTTTAGAATTAGAGGTGGTAGAACCACGCTGAAGCTATTACTGGTTTCAGCATGAATGTGTCGGCTCGTCCGGGATAGTACCACCCGACACACAGAAACAGCGACGTGAAGTAACAGTGCTTGCATTGTTGCGTTTCGTTCGGTCAGTGAGAGCGCCGGATAACCGTTCTCCCTTCCCCCTCCCGACTTCCCCACTCCCTTCTCCCAAACAGAGGATGGTAACGCACTTGCGACTTTCCTGATGTTGCTAGTGTTTATCGACGGTGGTGATCACTTAACATCAGGTGACCCACCTGTTCGTTTGCGTCCTATTATATATATATTTCTATATATATATATATATTTCTATATATATATATATATAAATATAAACAAAGAAAGCCTCTTAATGTTTTTTTTAAACGTGCGTTCGTTTTAAACGAGCAACTTTTTCCTCAGAGGCCGGTAACGTATTTGTGATTCCCGTCGTATCACAGAGGTCCATGGGTCGCGGTGATCCCTTACCATCGGGTGACCCGCATCTTTGTTTGCCACCAATAGTATAAAATATACTTTATGGATACGTTTAGCTACCTGATTTTTATAGACGATGTAGTAGACAGGATGGAAAATACGCTAAACCTAGCTCCCAAGTTCAACTGCTGGAACACACTTATTTAGGTGCTTAGAGATTAATTTGAGGTTAGTTGCTAAGTCAGGTGGACTTAGATAAAGCCATACCACTATGCTATGTGTTTCATCACTCAGTTGCTAGGATTCGAACCCACGTCCATTGAAGCGGTGTCCGAACACTATCAACTAAGCCGTCATTCAAATCGCTTTGTCATAAAATATCTTTTTAAGATAATGACTAACGTAGACGAAGTGAGTATTAGGTAGATTTCATTTAAGAGTATAGGTTGCTAGAGTTGGAAGAAAAGAAGTCATGTTTATTTTTTATTTTTTTACGATCAATCGGCCATATTATTACTGCTATTGTCGAGTAGATATTGGAATTGTGTCTTGTGATAATTTCAATGTTCTAACAAGACGGTGGCTCCCTTGTTAGAACTTTCTAGGAAGCTTTTGTGACATCGCAGAAGTTATGCTCCATGGTATTATTTCCCATTCACTTGTTCACAATAACTGAACTATATTACGTAAAATGCTACCAATACTTCAAAATACTAGCGGACCCAGCAGACGTCATTCTGCCCTCAAATAAAATCGTGAAAATATATTACAACGCCACCGGTCGGGTTAAATTATTAACCTAAACCACCCAGGGATGCTCTCAAACACATATCATTTTATCAAAATCGGTCCAGCCGTTAAAGAGTAGTTCAGGCACATATACACGTACAGAATAATTATATATAGACTAAAATAATACAATATTATGAATCACTACATAATATATTATAAAACAAAGTTCCCTGACACGTCCGTTTGTGTGTTCGTGATAAACCCAAAAACTACTGAACGGATATTCATTCGGTTTTCACAAGTAGATTAAGTGATTCATGAGTTATGTTTTGGTATATAATTTGTCAAGGTTTTTTTTTTTATTAGGGCGGGACAACGTCCGGTAGGCCCGCTACTACTATATAACGATAGAATAAAATAACACAAGATTATAAATAAAATATGAAAGACACACGAGAGATTAAAATCCGGCAAAAAAAAAAACAGAATTAATGTTACTTACTAGAACTCAGAGATGAAACACTCGTCATGCCTCTGCGTTACCAAATTCCAATCAATATATGAAGCGTTCAAGAACGGTGCTTCAAAGCGGAACCGAGGGATGACGTAGCGGGAAGGGACCCAGCCTCCGGGCCTCGGCCTGCAGTAGAAGTTAGCGGCGAGGTTTTCCGAGATGCATTTATAGTCATTTAGCTTACACGGACGTACAATCCTATTTGGCACTATATAAATCAAATAAAATATGAACGTTAAAATGCTATCACGACTTCGTAAAACAATGCAGTCATCGAGATGAACCGGCCAGAAACTCGATCTGGTTTATTTTTTTTTCTGTTTTGTTGTAGACTTAGTTATTTTTCTGTCAGCCATTCAGACGAGTCGTATCATCATCATCACCATCATTATATTAATACGTGAAGCCTAAATTTTGTATCCCATTTTAACGGAATTGGGCGAACGGATGAACGTGAAATTTGGCATAGTTAAAGTTTATATGGAGAAGAAGTGCAGAAAGCTATTTATTTTACATAAAATGCATTAGAAGTACATTAAATTAATTAAAATATGCATTACTCACACTACTGCTTCAATTTTACACAGCATATACACACATGTAAATAAAAAAGACATTTTGACATCTGTTAATAAAGGACTTCAAAAAAGGTTATGAAGGAGGTTGCTATGCTCGATTCTATAATGTATTATTTTACTCTTACGTTCCAATTACCCTTTTTCATTCTACGTTCAACAAATCAAATCAAAAATACTTTATTCAGTTTAGGCCCTAATAAGGCACTTATGAACGTCAAAGACTACTACCGGTTCGGAAAACAACCCAGTCATCTAGAAGAACCGGCAAGAAACTCGATCGGGTACATTTTTTAAACATATATTTCCAATACATTATACAATGCTTTTAGTGGATGCACAGAGATGAGTCAGTTCCAGACATCACCATCGTTCACATATTGATCCACTCTATAATAGCCTTTTACACTAAAACCCGCTTGACATGGCGCTTAAAATCGCAATCCGGCAAATCGGTAATATCCCTTGGGACTTTGTTGTAAAATCTAACACTATTTCCCAAAAAACTATTACCGGTTTTCCTAAGTCTAAAACGTGGGACAACCAGTTTGTCACAATTTCTAGTATTTAGATTGTGCCGGTTTTTTACGAAATCTAGCCTTTCAAGGTTCTTACGGACATACATTAAATTGTCAAGAATGTATTGGGAGGGCAAAGTCAAGATACCGTATTCCTTAAACTTGGTCTTTAAGGATTCGCGAGGTCTCATATTATAAATTGCTCGAACTGCCCGTTTTTGTAATAAAAATATGATGTCTACCTCAACTGCTGTCCGCCACAATAGAATGCCATAAGACATTAAGCTATGGAAGTAGGCGAAGTAGACTAACCTAGCAGTAGCAGTATCAGTTAGCTGGCGAATCTTACGTACTTATTATACCTCGAAAACGGATCGACTGATTTCGATGATTTTTTATCATTCGAGCATTAATAAAAAAATGAATTTCATTGAAATAATATGTTAACACAACTTTTGTTGATTCCGAGGAGGTACGGAATTTTCCGGGTCAGCTGGTTGGTTTCTACACAGAAAATGTTTCCAAATATGCGGGAAATTGCCAATCGTGTATAAAGGTACATGCCGACGAAGTCGAGAACGACTGCTAGTATATAAACATCTCACCTGAGTAACAAAGGACAGCACCAGTGAGTAAAAGAATAATCTTTCCAAACATTACGTAAACGCAGAGCACTTCGCAGCACTTTAACTACTAAGCCTAACTAGAAATAATTTAACACATTTCGAGAAGAATCAATAAAATAGAAACTGATAATTTTATTTGGACAAATGTGCAATTATAGATTATTCTTTAACATTTGTCTATAACGTTCATTTGTTTGTGTTTAGCCGAGAGTTAGACATGTTATACGTAACTAAATTTATTTAGGCATGTGCGTGATGAGTTTTTATAGGGTTTTAATGTTCCTTAGGGAAATATATTAATAAGAACTATTGTTTGTGTCAGTGTTCGAAAATTGACTGTATTTAATCTTTTAGTAGATTATTACTGCCACTGTCGAGTAGGTAATGGTATAACAACGATTAGATACATACTGATTTTGTGTCGTTTAAACCGTCTTAATTCTATAAAGGACTTGTAGTATAATATTTGAGAAATAAAGAGATTACGATAAAAGTTCTTTACTTACCAACTTATTCAAGTACTCAACGCAACACGTTCGTTAATTTTCCATAACGGTGTACCAGGATTTTCTGTTTGTTTGCTATTCTATATATCATTCTATTCATTTGTTTTTGTAACAGTCCTTATAACTCCATAGGTTAAAAATAAAAATCAAAGTTGGTACTTTCATTGAAATTAATTTTATTATTTAAAACAACTCTAATTAAATTTAAATTATACTACTGTCGCAGAAATATGGTTTATATATAGTAAATAAAAACCAATGGCCGAATGTATTTGAACGCATCATTTCAAAATGTCTGCACTTATTTGGTTAATTGTTTTAGCCGTTTTTATAATTATGTCGTTACATTTAATAAAAATAAGCTAAATCCAATTTTAGACGTTCCTAATATTTTACGTTATTCTTCAACATCTTCAAATTTTGTGCATATGATCATTAAAAAAACTAAAAGATTTTATAAACGGCAAAATTTGAACTTCGTTCTCGGTGTATAAAAACTTTTTTTTTATGTCAAAAAGCGGTGTGGGTCACCTAATGTTAAGTGATCACCACCGTCCATAGACGCTAGCAACACCAGGGGAGTCGCAAGTGCGTTGCCAGCCTTTGTATGGGGGAGGGGTGGGGAAAGGGGAAAGGAAAGGGAGAAAGGAGGTGGGCCTCCTCACTGGCCGAACGAAACGCAACAATGCAAGCATAGTTACTTCACGTCGGTGTTCTGTGAGAGGGTGGTACTATCCCGGACGAGCCGACCCATTCATGGTGAAAATAGTAATAGCTACAACGTGGCTCTACCACCTCCAGCTACAGCAAAACTGTAAATATATTATATAATTACATTAGTTCTATAGTACTCAGTCCTGAACTCAATATTCAGTGACGGCGAGGTGTTGTTGCAGGAAATACAAGAATACATTTAGGGCTGCGTTTTTCAGGGAATACAATTTTTTTAATGTTTAGTAGTGGTTAGTATAAGCTTAAATTAAAGTTTGTGAGATCGCCACCCCTGTTCCCCGACCGCTATTTTGGTAAAAGGGGTGCATAGGATTTTATCTATGTAAACTGGCAACCCTACACAAAAAAAATATAACACATTATTTGTAGCTAATTAAATTGCCTACAACTTTATTCTTATTATTACTTTTTATCGTAAAATGGATAATAAACAAGTTATAAACAAAATATTTGATTTGATTTTCAGGTCATTTTACAATAGAACTACATCAAAGCAATCTTATAGAGGGTTTTTAACAACTAATTTTCATTACAAATTTATTTAAGTTCATTCACTGGTTGACAATTTGTGAAATACCTTAACTAATGTTGTATGACACCCAATTTCATGACTTGGTTGTACTGTGAAACAAAGATTTGATCTCATTTTCTACTATACAATATCTAAATACTTTAACACATCAGTGCTGCTACCTCCCGCAGTTAGTAAGATATATTTAATGAGATATATCATATATTTTGAAGTGATGATGACTTAGTTAATAACGGTCACCGCACGTAGGTTCGAAACCTTGCAACTAAGTCGGACCGTGCGGTGACGGAAAACATCTTGACGAATCATGATAAGGTTTTTTCTAAGTTCATCTGTCTAGCTACCTTAAGTTGGACTGTCGCCAAGCATCTCTTGATATGTTACAACAGCTGTATTTATAAGTTTAACGTATCTACCATCTTGACTATATCGTTATTTAACATCACATGAGATTGTGTTCAAAGGTTAAAAGAAAAGTGAAAAGTTTTTCCTTCGGGGTTAAAGACTTCAGTTTGTTCTATTTCGGTTAAAAGAATTTATTTCTCAAAGAATATAGTTCACTTATTGATACTTAAAAAAAAACATGAATAATCGTTAAGCTAATCATCCAGTGTTAGAAAAAGATACAAAATTGTTATTAAATATTTCTTATGCTACAATACTGACGAAAAAGAAGACAAAACATGTCACACTATGAAGAGAGTAAAATACCTTCGAACAACAATAACTAGATTTTTTTTTTTTATACTACGTCGGTAGCAAACAAGCAAGCGGGCCGCCTGATGAAAAGCGGTCACCGCAGCCTATGGACGCCTGTAACATCAGAAGCGTTACATGCGCGTTGCCGACCCTTAAGTAACCTATTTATTTTCCGTAAAGGGTTTTATAAAGGGTCACGTACAAAATCGAAGTTAAATCCTGTCCGCGTAAATATATACTTAAGTGTAGCTATTAATTTACTAAGAAAGGGAGAAAAAGGTTTTAAAACAGTTTTAATTTCAACCTAATTACAACCATGACACCTAGTAATAAAGTCACGAATGTTCAAAATATTATCTAATAGTTACGATAAAACGAGCAAAGTAATAAATTACTCCTCTCACAAATGAAAAGACAACATAAACAACATTTAGTGTGAATTCAACCTTAACACGTAATGAATAAAGTACGTTTTCCCGTTATTGTGCATGTTTGTGCGTGGCGAGGCCAAACATTTGTATCACAGGTTTAAAATCGGTAATTTTGTTCAAAATTTGATATTATTTGTTAGTTTAAAGCTTAAAATATAACTTATTCAACATGTATTTAGCGAAAGTAAGATACTCCGGCCGTTAAATTGTTTTTTCGGATATTATTTTTGCATCTTTTGAATACACCGCGGCATGTGAAACGGGCTTACATTGGCTGTGTTTCAAACAAACTAAACAAAATAAGGGCACACATTTCAAGTGAGCTGTTATTTACCGAGACGTATTTTTCGCGCAGACCCGTTATCTAGTTATTGTTGATTGAAGTAAAATACAGTTAAAAAAAAGTGTAACAATTATACATCCAAAAAATTATTTTTTGGAAATAACGTTAACTTTGAAATATTTAAGGATTCAATTTCCCGTATTTGGTTCGGTAATTCGTTGAATAGTTTAGCTCCCTCGAATTTTATGCTTTGTATGACATATCGAGTTGTCCTTGGTCTATTTAGGACTAATTTGCTTGTATTTCTTAAACATCGTTTAAACGTATTTATTGTAAAGCTTATATGTGAATGCAATATTTTATCCATAATATTTTTTACTAATATACAAGTTTTATATATATACATTTGCCTTAAAGTCATAATATTCGTTTCTCTGTATATTTTTTTCTGATGAAGTTAAAGTAAATTAAAAAGTATTTTTATAACTTTATTTTGTGCTATTTGTAATTCTTTTAACGTGGATTTAGCAGTACATCCTCACACTTCAATTAGATGACTTAATAATGGCATTATAGATTAAGTAGCGTGTTTGCATAGTAACGTGTTTGCTATATCCACGTATGCAATAGGAAAGGGAATTCAATTTATTTTTCAGTTGTTCAATATGGTTGTGCCAAGATAATTTATTATCTAATTTCAGTCCAAGATACTTCTCACATTCTTTTTTTTTAATAACTTCTCCGTGTATTTTTATTTGGCTATGGTTATGTATTTGTTTATTTTTTGCTGAGAAGATGACATATGAAGTTTTTGATATATTAATTGTTAAAAGATTATAATTAAATTAAATTAGAACCAACATTGGTGGCATTAATACAGTTTTAAATAAAAGAAAGAAGTTGCCAGCTCCATGACTATAAGTGTTACTAAATTTTGTGTTATTCATCCGCTGGTGGAGTTTCACAATTGATTTTAATTTTGCGATTGTATGAGGAACAACTGTTTTGTGTATTTGTTCAACTTGTCATAACACGGTAATAAATTATACTTTGTAATTATAAAACTCGCAGTATCTCTTAACAATAGGGTTATCAATCTGGCGGGAAAATAAAGTGGAGTACGTATTGTGTTTACCTGATTTTAACTGTAGGTGAGTGTACGTGTTTTTTTATCAAATCATTACTGAAGTGACAACTTCTTTAGGCGCGTTGGGTGGTATTTTTGGCAGGAGATAAATTTATAATTTCGCGTCATGACATGCTAGTAAGCATGACCGATCGTATTAGACTAGTATAGCCTATATATATATATCTATTATTGACATTTTGTATTGAGGTTGTGCTTATCATATATCAATTATAAACTAGATATAAAAATGTATATAAGTATTGTTCGTTGTGCCAATAGATGTGAATACCACACTAATTAAAACATTAATTTAAAAATTATGAAATTTAAATAAAATTATAATTAATTTAAAAATTCAAAATAGAACAGATATTCTATTGTATTGAGTTTTCACTTCTCTCGGCTTTCCTTATGACCTCGATTTTTACCTATATACAAATATGATAGATCGCTGTCGTGTGCGCATTGGGGTGTCGAATAAAACCATAAGACTTGAGACACCCAAGCCAACCTCACCTGCACGTGGTGTACTCTGCTGAATAACGAACGAAGCAATGGCGAAAGCGGGGTGGTAGGGTTTTACAGCCTGACTGGGTCGCAACCACCATGTATATGGCGAAAACACCCGTCATAGTGATTCGCTTCTGTGGGTCGCGTTTCGGGATCAGCCTGTGCATATCCAGCCTTTCGCAGGCCGGTATGACAGCGGCGACGGATAGTGTGTCACTCGGTGGTCGCCATTGTTTTTGGATTGTACTGTGCTTACAATCCGGCATAGTGTAGTCATGTTGCCGTGCTACAATAAAAAAAAAATTACTCCAAAATTACTTGTAGTCGAAATCGTGGGTATTATCTCAACTATTTTGTTATATCTCAAAGAGATTAGGTAGCGTTTTCGACGAAAGTTCCCAGCCGCCTTGACTCTTTCAATCACTTCCAATATTTATCATATGTGAACCAATTTACAACACATCTTGACAAACTATATACCTAAAACCTCGTGAACAGACAGACGTGGCGGAGGCCTTTGTTTTATTATATGTAGTGATATAAAAACTATAATAGAAAGAAAATACTAAAACCAATTAAAACTCTACATTATATATAGAGTAACTAGCGGACCCGGCGCACGTTGTCCCGCCCTGATAATAAAGAAGACCTTGACAAATTATATATCTACACTTTCCTCATAAATCATTTTATCTACTGATGAAAATCCGTTCAGTAGTTTTTCAGTTTATAGTGAACAGACAGACAGACGTGGCAGAAGAATTTATTTTATTATATTTATGTTTCTACAGCTGTTTTCGATTTATTTCCTTTGAGAAAATATCGCATGCGTTATTTATTACATGACGTAGATATTCTGTTGACCGGAAACAAATAATACACAGGAATGTTTAAAAATCATTTTATTCATAACTATCATACAATAATATTAGTGAATTAAATAGAATAATGGGTAATATTTGACACAGCGCCGCTGACTCACTCGCTCAACAAGCCGATATATACTAAATGCAACATCGCAAAACACATCCAAGACATCCCAAACTTTACCCCGTTATGACGTCACTTCCCAAACAATACAACTGCTAAATATTCAAACACAATAAGACATACATAAATCCATATACATACGTGTTAATTACAAAACTTCGCCATGTGTTACGGTTAAAGTGGGTAATTCGATATTTACAATTCTGACCGGTTTCAATACAAAATGGGCACGGATTGTTAGGTTGAATATCAAATTTTTGAGTTTTGACGTGATGTCGACACTAAATGAGAGTGGAAAGAGACAGTCAGTATTAGTTCATTTATTTGGTCTCATCCATGTTTGGTTCCGCTTTGGCACAGTTAAAATACAAAGTATAAAACTTACGCGATGATATTACGTCAGAAATATATATTTTTTTGTTTTATTTTTGGCAACCAATCGTCTAGATCAGGGTTCCCCAAACTGGGTTCCGCGGAACCTACGGGTTCATCTCAGGGATCGGCCAAAATTATTTATTATTAACTATTAAATAATACCACGGTTACAAATATTATTTGTACCGAGCTATAAAACAATTATTCGTAAAACAATAAAACTTAAAGTTAAGAATAACGTGTTTCCATTATATTACACACTTCTTAAAAAGATGTTCCTATATACTGACTTCAGTGTTGATTTGTAACTATTTTATATGCAATTTCATAAAATAAAATAGTATATTTGGTTGATGTTCCGTCATCTTTAATGTTTTGGAACCCCTGGTCTAGATTATAAGTTTCTTGTGATATTTTCAATATTCTAACAAGATGGTGGCGTCCTTGTTATTTCCCATCCACTTCACTTGTCCTCAATAACCAAACTATATTACGTAAAACACCACCACTATTACAAAATATACGTGACAGACTAAATACCAAACAAAAACTTGCAGAAATATTTCATTTTATCAAAGTTAAAAAAAAATGTTCTAGTAAAAAATAATTTCTCAGGAAATAAATTTTCAATCAAAATTAATTTACACAAAATTCTAATACATTCTATAAATAATCTGGCAACACTAGACGATTATAAAACTACCCACTTTAACCGTAATCTATACAAACACAGTAATACACGCTGTACAACTCGGAATAAAAGACAATTTATTACAGGGAAAAAATATATATTTTTACTCAATGTCGCCTGAACTCAAACCGGTTATTGTACAATATTTATAACTCTGTTCTCTACTAACATTATTTATTAGACGAGGATAGAAAAAATATTTTTAAACTTTATTAGTGGGACTCTATACAACATAAATGATTGATTTTAAAAAAATTGATAGAAGGCACTATTTGTTAGATATAGCAACGTGTTTTTATTTTACGAGGATTAATTGAGAATTAGTTACCTAAAAAATTAAACATTTATGTTTTTTTCTATTAAATTTAATTAAAGTTCTATGGTATTTGAAGTTTCATATAATAAAACTTCTCCACCGCCCGTTGATCGAGTGCAGCTTTCATTAGATTTAATATTTACCAAAAAATTGGGAAAATGCATCTCTATTTCGTTTAGTTCTACCAACAGCATGGTTATAGTTAATGTATATCCCAAACACCCTCAAATTACATTAATAAACTGCCACAACTGCCCACAAAATAACACTGTTAATTTTATGACCGTATAGGTGAGGTAACACAAGGGAAGGTGAGTTGAGGTAAGTAAGGAGTTTATTCCTATTTCGTTTAGTTCTACCGATAGCAGGTTATATTTAGATAATCTATATCCCAAATCCTTTAAATGATCAAACCAAACTTCTGCCACTGTTCACACAACTTTGTGTTAATCCTATGACTGCATATGTAGGGTAAGTTGAGGGAAAAGAAGAGAAGGGGAGGTGAGATAAGGTAAGGAGTTTATTCCTATTTCGTTTAGTTCTACCGATAGCAGGTTGTACTTAGACAATTAAATGACCAAACCAAACGGTTGCCACTGTCCACACAATAATGCTATGTTAATCATATGATCGCACAAGGGAAGGGAAGGTAAGTTAAGAGAAGGCTAGGTAACGTAAGGTAATGCCCCCCCATTAAAGCAGAATTTAACTTCAAAATTATATGAAGTATAAATAATTTGTTGTTTGTGTTAATAAACTTTGAATAAAAGCGCCAGGACACTTTCCAGAGATTATTAAAACTTTACTATCTATCGATAACTGATTGTTAAAACTATTTGAATATATATATTAAAAGTGCAACAATTTCGTCAGCATCACTTTAAAATCACAATATTTGTTTGGTGACCGATACATACGTATAATAAAATGGAAGTGTCATTTTGATTGTTCAGATTTATACCTTAAAGGAGTAAACCTTTCGATAAGGTTTTATTGGTAAATAGATAACTTTTCAGAGCATTATGTACATTATGTATCGTTACGCTTTTTCATAGGGGTTAAGTAGAAATAATAAAATTTAAGAGGTAACTTTTTTAAAAGGCAGTCCGTAATTGATCCAGATAAAGTAGTTTATTTTACGCGGACGCCAGCTTGTTTAACATATGCCATTTCAATCAACGGACGGTATTGTAACTCGGTTTTGTATGCATTTCGTTCCCCAGAGTTTTGTTCTGACATCCAGTGATGATATTGAAGATTTTCAGAAAGGTTCTATGATAATATTGCTTTTGCAAAATGCGATCGGAATCAATATTATGAATTCGTCTCTAAGGGGTCATACAAGTATTACGTAAACACAGATTGGGGGGGGGGAAGGGTCCTTGATTTGCTTATTTTTGATGACATAGGGGGTATGGATGGTGATTACGTCAGCAATATTTATTTACTGAATTAGAACAGATTTGAATATACTTATATAAATATTTACATAATTCTGGGAGAGGGCTAAGAACATTGTTTACTTTTGCTGAGAAGGGGAAGGGGCGGTCAGAAATTACAAAAATTCTGAATATATTTGAATAGCCCCTGACAATAATCAAAACTTCATACCAATAAATACTTTATTTCAATGCAATTAAGTTCAATTCATGTGACAGTAACAAAAAGAAATGGAGACGTTATCGTAAACGACAGCGAACAAACCTCATTTAAAAAATACAATACTGATAATTGACATTTGTACTGACAGATTTTGGTCCAAAAGTTTATATTTGTTTTTTTTTACATACTAAACTTTTCGCCATAAGTTCGTTGGGCAATATAGAATACTATGGTATAAAAGTTTGAATAAATAACGTACCAAAATTATACATAATATTAGTTATATTTAAAAGGGGTAGCCTATATAATATTTGCCTATATAATAATGTTTGTAAAATAACTTCATGGTGTGTTTAATCGGGGTACACGGCTCCTATTTTGGGTTAAAATTATTAAAAATTTAATTTAAGTTTCTTCTAACACACGACAAAGAAACTTAATCTTTACAACAAGTTAATTAGTATATTATAATATGTTACACTCGGTTCATTTTACATTTCAATTGAAATAGATAAATCAAAATCATCACTGGATCATCTATATATAAAAAAAAAACTCATATTCACACGCTATCAAGTTAAGCAAAGACACGTTCCAAGCTTATAGGCTCTGAGAAATGAGAAAAAATACACAAGACATATTTATTCATCGTTTTCTATACATCGATAATTCCTAAATTTTTACACATATATCATAATAAAACTCAACAAAGCCACGATTTTTTTTACACCATAGAATGTATATAACACAATCTTTTTTTTACCACAAACAATTTGGTTTACTTTGCAAATGTTGGAACCAACGTTGGAGCCAAGTATCTTCGTTGTTTAGGCCAAGCCTTTGCCATTTCCTTTCTCTTAAAAATAACCGCTATATTAGAAGAATTAATCACAAGCAGTCACAGCGTGAAAATAGCATTTCACTGTGACAAATATCGTGGAAAATAACTTATCACTGTGATAAATAGCGTAACAATAGCTTATCACTGTGATAAATATCGTGAAAATAACTTATCACTGTGATAAATATCGTGAAAATAACTTATCACTGTGATAAATATCGTGGAAAATAACTTATCACCGTGATAAATTGCATAACAAGAGAATCGAATGAGGGCAACATATAATTAATAACAACCAATCGCAAAACTACATGGCACCCACAGCCTTGTCTATGTAATGCGTGAGAAGGCTCATACAAACCGATAACTTAATAAAAGCGCAAAATACTTATATAAATAGAGAGAGAGACAATAAACACAAGATAAATATTAATAAAAGTTATATTTAAGAAAAAAAAAGTTCGTTACAAACAACTTGTCTATGATATATTACGTTATTATGCTTAAATTCACTATTTTACAATACGAAAGGAAAATAATAACATAAATCTTATCATTGGTTAATGATAGCCGTTTAAAAAAAACACTTTCGGTTGCGTTCAATAAATAACTGAAAATCATCGAAATATATGTTTTTTTTTTTGTGTAAGAAAGCAAATTCTTTGCGAATCACCGCTGAGTATCCAAATTACGACATTAAATAATCTGTACGTCATCACAACTTATCAAACATCTCTCTACACAGCCAAAGGGTTCTCGATTCCGGGGTTCAATTCCCAATATCCCCGATCGCTTGTAGTCAAAAACCCCCAACGGTTAAAGTTTAATGGATCGAAGGACCAAAATAAAAGCCTAAAACCCTCCATTGGTAAAGTTCAACGGTTCGAAGGACCAAAATAAATAAAAAAAAAACAGCGTAACATATCACTACCCGTGGTAGAAGCGAAAATTCTATCGCAGAATATTACTCAAAGTAAAATAACTGCTTAGTGTTTAAAAACAATTTTTAATCGATAACATACTCTGCCCCTTTCAATGATATTATAACTAGAAAGCTCTAGATACGTTATCTAAATGTTTTGACAAAATAAATTACATGATAACGCACACACACGTAAAGTAATACTGTAACGTCGCACTGTCTTAGATACAATGTGGAAGTAAGGTGGCATACTCTCAATATCGATGGTGAAAAAGAAATAGTTATATATTGCTTAGAGACGGCTTAGATCACGTTTGCTAGTTGGCCAAGTTTTAACAAGGCGGTGTCGACGCGTTTATGATGTACATACAGCTTTTTAGTAATAATATCATTGGTGCCTTTCTAATATTATATTCGTCTCTTTCTCTCGTTAACCAAATGACTATTTTCCATCTCTTTCGCGTCAGAGACGATTTGTTTAATATACTTCGACGTTGGCATTAATATATCATCACACCTAAAGAAGTATCACTGTAAATACTCATGTCTCCTCAAAAATATATATATACGTACTTTTTATTATAAAATATCTGTCGTATGATGATTTCTATATTCTGACAAAATGGCGGCCATCTTGTTAGAACTTCTAGAGAGTTTTTGTGACGTATCACACATTCATGTGCCGTTATTATATGTAAATAGTTTTCCCTTTTGCCCAAATATAGGGTCAAAGAACGCAATTATGACTATAAAATAATAGTACTTTAGATTGTATTAGTTACATTAATAAGTTTCCAATAAAACCTACTATAGACATGTAAAACGTAGTTTATAGTAACTTTGTATCGTAAAATTGGGGAAAATGAGGGTAAACAAAAAATTACCATTTTTTTTAAACCATAACACTCGTTAATGGCCTCTCTAAATGTAACATTCTATATATTTTATATATATATAAGGTGGACCCAAAAGAATTTAAATATCGCTGTAATTTTATCGATAAACGTAAAAAACAAAATCGATAGAGTTACAACTCTGAAATATTAAATGAGATTCATTATTATTATTATACTTAAATATAAAGCAGTACTCTCATTTGCAAATGCATGATTTGATTACGTGTCAAAACTAGCCTCTGCCGGCGACTCCGTTCGCATTTCGTATACTATATATTGCATAGAAATTGTAAGGAAGAACTGAATAATTATCGATACTTCGATACCTCAGCCCATGATTCTAGATACCCTGTGATATAAAAAAATATATAGAAAAAGTAGGTAAGTATTCTTGTCTCACTTTATACGTATAAACTTTAAAAGAACATTTTTATAATGTAAAAAAAAAAGGAAAACAGTTTACGAGTTTTGAAAGTTTTTTCTTTATAGAAAACAATTCAGTAGGAATATCGATTTGGCAGGAGTTTATTAAATTTTAAAGTAATACTGTAAGTCTTTCCTTGTTGAGAATTTGTGTTTTTGAGGTATCACAAGGTTCTTATTTATATATAAAAGAGAAATATGGAATGTTATACTAAATGCGATTTAATTAAATCGATATTCCCGTCACTAAATTAATTTCAAGAAAAAAACTCAATATTCAAACCGAATTCAATATTGCTTAAGATATTTACTGTATCGAGATAAGACGATAATAAAATCGATTAATACGAAGCATTGATATTTATATCGATCATTGTAATTAATGTTACACGGTAT
This sequence comes from Antheraea pernyi, assembly GCA_015888305.1. Classification (NCBI taxonomy): domain Eukaryota; kingdom Metazoa; phylum Arthropoda; class Insecta; order Lepidoptera; family Saturniidae; genus Antheraea; species Antheraea pernyi. The sequence continues at coordinate 208,802 of MU159141.1, read as the reverse complement.
TAGCAAATCAATATTTTAAAAGATTATGATCATTAATAAATTATAAATTTAATTCATTTTTTTTAAATAGAAATCGTTTTTGTCTAGATATTATTTAGACAAATAATACTTTATAAAAGTAGAATCATTGGATTAAGATACAGAAGAGCATACCATTAACAAGCATCTATATATCTGTGATAATAAACTTATTAGAGAGACTTACAAAGTCGATGAAAACATAATTTATCGATAAGAAAAAACGCGTTTTAGAGAGATATAACGAGTAGAATAATTATGAAACGAACGAATATTAAATACACACGGAATAAACTTCACAGACAAACAATTCAAATCGATAGACAATATAGAAAATACCGGACTAAAAGATATGTCGATATTGAAGTTGTCGTAATTTAACGAATTCTGAAGTCCGTTACAATATATATGGAATAGTAGCGTGTATTTTACAATTTTATTTTAAAAATATAATTTAGGACTCTCTGAAAGAATTATATATATATATCTTGGTATAGATAATATTTGGCGGAAACTTCTTTTTACATTAAGGTAGTACAAAGCCATTATCTTTATCATTAGATATTATAAAACAGACTCCTTTGCCGCGTCTGTTTGTATGTTCGCGATAAACTCCAAAACTACTGAACGGATTTTCATGCGGCTTTCAGTAGATAAAGTGATTCATGACGAAGGTATATAATTTGTTAAGGCTTCTTTTTCAGGATCAGGGCGGGACAACGTCCACCGGACCAACTAGTCTGTGATAATAAACTTATTATAGAGACTTATAAAGTCGATAAAAACATATTTTATCGATGTGAAGAAAGGAGTTTCAGAGCGATATAAAGCGAGTAAACAAATTATGAAACGTACAAATACTAAACAAAACTTAATAAAGTTCACAGACAAACAATATATATCGACAGATAATATAGAAAATGCTTAACTAAAAGAGATAACGACTTTACAAACTGTCGTAATTTGTCAAATTCTGAGCTATATATATATATAATTTGAAGAATTCTTTCTTTTGGTATACATGTTGTTTGGCGGAAATTTCTCATTACATTAAGGATGTACTAAGCCAATGTTTGTATCTATAATATTATAAAGAGATAAAGTTTGTGAGGTTGTAGGGGGTAATATCTGGATATACTGAACCGATTTTAAAATTATTTCACGAACAGCAAGCCACGTTATTTGTGAGCGTCATAGGCTATATATTAACCCGAAAAATGAAAATCATTTTTTCAAACGAACGAAAACGTTTCTTACGAACGCTGCCTTAACGATGAGAGATACATGATTGGGTTCTAGAAAAAAGCTGTAGGACTTGATAATGCCTACAAAAAGGCAGCGATAGCATTCGATAATCAATCGAAACAGACATGTAAAACATTAGAAAAGATAGCACAGATAACAAAAGTTAGAAAATAAAAGATGGGTTATTGAATTCGAAACAAGCCCCACCCCTATTTAATAAAATGCGTGTTCGCGAAATAGATTAAAAATCAGTACATTTTTATATTACGATTATGTTAAATGGTAATTTAATGAAATATATATATTCGATATATAAATCAAATGCAACGTAATCTCGTTTTCATAGAGACGATTTCTTCTATACATAACGACAGGAGTCGCAGACAAACGCTTTCTTACGTACAGTTTGTTTTGTAAAAGCAAAAAAAGTGCATTGCAATAGTATTAAACGATCATTTAATGCTTAATTTACAGCGTTGACATCGAGAAAACATTAAAATTATCGACTCGCGATCGTGTGCGATAAAGTCGATATTTTTTCTGATATATCATAACATTTATACATTTCCCCGGAGATGTGAAAAGCTAAAAATCTCGAGCGCATTACTGTACGCCTCGACACCACTTAACACGACGGCTTTGTTTTATCGATAAACTATCGAATGTCATGAATATCGATATACTGAGTTATCGATATTAAATTTGTTATACACGTTACTCGCTTACCTCTCGTACAGCGACTGTCGTTTTATCGATATAAAATAAATATAAATAATCGTTACAGATTATCGATAAGCGGCCGCGGTGTTGTATGGTGGGGAGTTAGTGCTTTTAGTTGTAATTTTGGCAACAAATCCTTTAGGTTATTACTGCCATTGTTGAATAGATATTAATATAAGTTTCTTGTGATAATTTCAATATTCTAACAAGATGATGGCTCCCCTTGTTAGAAAACTTTCCGGGCAGTTTTTGTGGCATCTCAGAATTCATGCTCCGTGGTATTATTCCCCATCCACTTCACTTCTATATTACGTAAAACGCCACCGATATAAGACCCACTACATGAGAGACTAAGATTCCGGCAAAAACTGACTTATTGTTAGAGGGGGGTTTCCGTCTGCGTGGCGCGCGTCCTGGTGCGCGCTCGGCGGCGGCGTCGCTACGAACCACTCCCACCACTCCCAGCGCTGCCCCCACCCCCACTCCCACCCCCACCACTTCTGGTGCACTCCTCGCGGTGCTTGCTTATGTATACCTGCACAAACAGTTAACACTAATGCACTACATGTATATATAAATAAAATATCTACTGTCGAATGTGTGTAAGGAAACAGAATAGAGATGATCGATATTAGAAAAACATTGATGTCTTCGATGGCAAATAAAACCGTCATTTTAATGGCGGGTCCTAGCTAATATTAGAAATACAGTCCACCCTCAAATGTTGTCTGTGATATAGAAAAAGATATACATACGAGTACTGTATTTCGTTGAATTAGCCACTCCCTTTTTTTTTTAACGTGGGTTTATCCCTTATGGATGCCCACCTTCCCGGTCGGTCGGCTACCTGCGAGCGATCTGGTGCAGGTACCCCCTGCACCAGTCGGAACTCCCTTCCAATGCATTCCCGCAGGGCTGGGCGGACGGCGTCTACGCCCTACGCCCGAAACGCGCGTCCGCCAGGTCCTGCCTCCGTCTCCTCTCCTCCATCTCCCTGGGAGCTGAAAGCTCCCCACTTCGTCTCCTCGCCGCCGTGAAATTGTATACGGCGGCGGGAACTCCTGCCTCCAGCGCACAGGGCGCGCGAAGCCTGCCGCCGAAGACACCGGGTCGCCCTCAGTGCCACGCGCGGCCCAGACCGGAGCCCCGTAGGCGGCCATCGCCCGCACGACTCCCATATAGAGCCGGCGGCACCGGGTACTCGGCCCCCCTATATCGGGGATCAACTGGCAGAGCGCCGCCGCCGCCCCCCCAGTAATTCTTGGGCCAAGCTCCGCAAAGTGTACGAGCCCCCACCCTGATCCGGGCGCTCTTCACCATTATGTGGTAGCCCTTGCCGAGCCGGTCTTCTCGAGGATCAGCCTGAGGCCCAACCTCTTTATACGCCTGACCACGAGGGTTGTGGCCATCGCCAAAACCCTCTCCTCCTGGGAGGTCACCTCCGTGGACAGCGACTTCCTCCACGGTGGAATGCCCTGTCCGGAAGCCAAATTGCGCGTCCGCTAAATTCAACCCCACAACCCGCTGGAAACGACCCGCGAGGAGACGATCCTTTCCAAAATCTTCCCGGCGTCGTCCAGCAGGACAAGGGGCCGATACGAGGATGCGCAGTCTTGAGGGAGGCCCTCCTTCGCCATCAGGCAGAGCCACCCAAGCTTCCATGGCTTTGGGAACTGTCCAACCGACAGACCTCGTCAAACAACTCCCAGAGCCACCCCCCTAGATGGCCCAGCGTTAGGCCGAGCACCCGGCCCGGGAACCCATCAGGGCCGGGTGCTTTCCGCCGGTTGAAGAAGCGTTCAACAGCCCTCCCCATCTCCTCCTCCGTTACTGGGGGAGGACCGTGGCATACCTCCTTGACTTCCGCCCGAGGCGGAGGCATGGAAGAAGCTGGTAGCAGCGGAGGGTCAGGGAATAATTCGCCCATGACCCCCGCTACCACCTCCGGCTGGAGGGTCTACGTCGCCAGGGGTGCCCAGCTTCTTTTGCCCGGCTGATGGCAGCCAATTAGCTATTCCCTACTATAACAATGAGTTATAACTGACCTGCAATAAGCGGTACTTGCTGACGGAGAGGTGTTTGAGATGCGGCTGCATTCGTTCCTCACCGAGGGCGAAGGTGAAAGCGACCATACAGAACACGGCCGCCTTGCGAACAGCAGAGTTCTGATGATCAGCCAGCTGTTCGGATAAAAAAAAAATAGTTTTACACACATATATAATTAGTAGCAGTTATTATTACTACATAGAGTAATTTTCTATTTTATGTACCTTCAAGTGCGAGATAGTCATGATCTATGATGCAACAGAAAATAATGAGCTATAGATTTCAACTTTTCTCTTTCTCCCTCCGTCCCTTTGTATACACCGTGATATTTTAAAGAGTGCCAACCTTCAATCGTGTGATAGTTCATGCCCACATTTAACATATAAAATAATAATATCAAAACAAATAGTAATAAACAGCAAAAAGAGAACCTAACTTGAAATTTAACTTTGAAACTTCGAAAAACTATCGTTTATTAGTTGGTTGGCTTCACTATTACTACACGCGACGGTCATTAACATTGTGCTTTAATATAGACGTGTAGAGGATTCAGTATAATTTTTGTACGTTTCTAGATAATTAGGTCAAATATAAGGCGACTATATTATTAATTGACTTAGAACGAGAAATGAGTGCAAAGTGTCTTCACTAAATATTGCTACTGTCTAAACATTTCAAATTTTCACCTGGTAAGTATAACACCGTCGAGACAACTTAACCACCGAGTAAATTAGGTTAGGTTAAACATAATTTTATAAAAACCTCACCAACATTTATATCTTCATTACCTAATGGTTGACTGGTGGAGAATGCCTTCGGCATTAAGTCCGCCATTGCTTATTTAACGCATAACGTGTAAATAAACAAATAAATTTCAATTATGGATCCCTATAATAACATGGGGGCTTAATTTTCATCTTAGGTATTGGTGGGTGGGTGCGTAACGTCATGTAAAAACCCGCTGCCCTCGGGTGAGGGGTTGTATGTTGGAGGTAGTTGTAGGATGCGTGTGTGTGGGAGGGGATCGTGTAACACTTGGGGATGTTGTGTGTGGCGGGGGAGGGGGGTGCGTACCTGGCCGACGCCCTCCATGAGGGTCTCGACGACGTCGTCGGTGAGCTCGTGCGGGCGCGCCTTGGCGACCTCCGCCGCGAGCTTGAGCGCGCACAGCGACGTCGGGTACCCGCGCGTGCGGATCACCGGCTTCAGCAGCGCCAGCACCTGCACGCAAGCACATGCACACTGTACGGGCCAGCTCCTATGTAGTTCGGCTGCAACTCTGCCTTCTAGTATATTTTTTTTTATTCCAGGCAGTTGTACCGAGAGAGAGAACGCGGGCGGGTATTGGAGTAAAAGTCAATTATATTGGGTTTATGGGAGTAGCATAAACATTTCGGTACCGATATACATAAAGCCACTTCGGAATGAGCAATGATGATGCTCTACAAAGTTTTTTTTTAAATAGTAGCGTGGCAAAATGACTGCACTATACCTGATGGTAAGCACAGTACAGTCCAAAAACAATTGCGACCACCGAGTGACACACTATCCATCGCCGGCCGCCGCTGTCATAGCGACCTGTGAAAAGCTGGATATGCACAGGCTGATCCCGAAACGCGACCCGCAGAAGCGAATCGCTATGACGGGTTTATTCACCATGTACATAGTGGTTGCGACCCAGTCAGGCTGTAGGACCCTACCACCCCGCTTTCTTGGTGTTGGTGTAGGTACGCTTTTGTATGTCATTGATTTTGTCGTGTCTTGTCCCTGAAAATAAAAGGGGAGGGAAAGTGTGGGTCGGTTGGTCCGGGGTCAGTCTGGCTGGGGTCTTTCGGGTCTGGTTAAATTGGTCTCTCGGAATAACTGGTCTTGTTCTACTTTGTCTTGCTTTTTTTTTTCTTCCAACTTTATCTGATATTCCTCGTCTTTGTCCCGGTACCGCTTAAGTTGTACCTTTTGTTGTGCTGTGATCAACTGTTTCACAGCTGTGGAGCAATTTTCCGACAGTGGGTGGGGGCGCCGACTGTCACCTATGGGGACCCGTGGTGCGAAGCACGGGCCACAGGCCGCTGCTTCTACTGGAAGCATGAGGGTGCTAGACACTCTCGAGACGTAGGTCGACCCGCTGACCACCTCGCGCAATCCAAACCCTGGTCACATTTCGCGCCGTGCGGCCGGTGGGGTTTTTAGTCGGTAAGAGTCTCGGCATCATCCTCCAGCTGTTGCCCCTGTCCCCCGACAGCTGGAGGGGTATCGTATGCAGGATTTTCCCCACTTGAAAAAAAAAGGTACCTGGTGTGCGGGCAGCGCCTGCGCGATGTGCGGCATGCCGGCCTCGAGGGCGCGCATCACCTCCTTGTTGAGGGACTCATACGCGCGGATCAGCTGCAGGATCAGGTCGAAGTAGTCCTGCCAGAGCGCGCGCGTCTCCTGCCGCCGGCACAGCCACACCAGCACCTTCACCGCCTCCGCCGCCGCGCGCTCGTGAGCCGTCGCCCACCCTGGGCCACACCGCGACACAACGCTAGTCTATACTACGTTTCATTTATTATATCCATAAGGTTAACAATCCGTTTATCAGAGGAAGTTTGAAAATAGCACCAATAACAGAGAAGTTGACGAGTAATAGATTAGCACGGTACGGGCATGTCATGAGGAAAGGGGAAAACCATGTACATAGAAAAGTTTCGAATATGAAATTGAACGGAACGGATATAGGAGTGGAGGAAGACCGAAAAAGATATGAATGGTTTGTATGAAAAATGATGTATATGAAAGGTGTAAATACTGAGATGACATCTGAGAAGAGATAGTGAAAAAGGAAACCGAGACACAGAGGAGGAGGCCCAGCTGTATGGCAGATACAGGGAGTGCAGGGACGACCTGCAGGCTGCCATAAGCCAGGCGAAAGAGGAGACGCTAGAGGTGGATTCGTGGGCATCACATCCCACATCTTTGTCAACGGCGCCCGAATAAGGGTGTGGACGAGCGCTGGCGGTTTGAACCTCATTTTGAGGGGCTCTGGTTATTTTTATATCTATTATATATCTAGTTCTTTTTATATATATATATATATATTATATATCTAGTTCTTGCAACCACGGCTTTTTTTGTCAATTCAATAAAATGACGTCAGAAAAAAAAATTAAATGCGATTTTATTGCGCCAACCATGCTACTTTAAATATAATATCACCGGCTGCCACTTATATAACCTTAAGACTGAATACATAAATTACATATTTTTAACAAATGTTTTTAATGCTACATGAATCGTTTTGTTTTGATTCCTAACTTGAAAGTTACTGTCTGTTTTTCAGTGTGTCAAGTTACAGTCTGTACTGAAAAAAAAAAATAGAAATACAAATAATATATACATACATACAGAGAGAGATATGTAGGGGCGTAACGTTCTTTTCTTACGTGCCGAATATATACAAATATAGACAATCCACATATCTCCATGTCGAATTACTACAGTCAAAGATGAAGAATAAGCGTACAAAACATCGTATTTTGTGATAAAAATGATTTCAGTTTTACATTTAGTTTGTTACTCAGAGATGGCGCTACACTAAATTAGAAATGGCGATCGGAGATTGATTACTCGAACAATCGATAATTAGACATAAAAAATCGATTATTTGAATCTCTACTATACATCGAATCGATCTCTGACATTATAATATCATACGCCAATTTTTTCTATATATAAATAAAATAATACAATAATTGGTAAGTTAGAAAAAAGCTCATCAAAATTAAATTAAATAACAAACTTTATCTAAAAAAAAGGTCCTCAAATCAAAACAAAACATCGATTTTTTCAAAAATCGATTCCACAGGCCACGGCTACTGTCGATTTAAGAATCGATTTATTCGCGAAGAACCGCCCGCCATCACTAGTCTAAATCGTTCTCTTATTGTTATTTCATCGTTTTTGGCCGCGGTCAAAGTGTTTTTCAGGTCGAAAAAAATTTCGTAAACACTTCCTTAGACGTTCCTGACGCGAGTCGTCTCGTATGATGTCAGAGAGTATAAACTCACCAGAGGTCTGTTGCGTGTTCGAAGCGCTTTCAGAGTTTTCCTTTTCCCCAGAGTTTTCCTCCATCGAGAGAGCGGCCAGCGCGACCCGAACTATATTCCTGTACAGAATATAACCCAAATTAAAAAAAAATAAATATTCAAAGTATAATATAAATAAACTAGCTGTTCCCGCGACATTGTCCGCGTGGACTAGAATACTTTGGGTTAAAACTAACACGCAGCGGAAGGAACACTACCCCGATTTTGAAACATTCTTCATTGGCATTCCGCTCCTATTGGTGTTAGCGTGATGATATATAGCCTTCATCGATAAATGAGCTATACAATACGGAAAGAATTTTTCAAAGGGAGTCGCCTTTGAGATTTCCGTGTGTATAGGAAATTAATTTAGGAGGACTGTATCCACCACTCACCCGCACTAGGAGATCCTCTTCTTCGGGGTACCCCGGCTTGGTTCGTGGCTTAGATCGCTGGTTTTGTAAATAATAGGACACAAAGTCTACCACTGGCATTTGGTTTCTTTTAACGAATTGTTAGATGTCTGTACCGGTTTTGCAATTGTTTATTAACGCAGATCACTCAGAGCGGTTTTGTATGTTGCTAGATTCAAAGTAAGTCTGTTGCCTTAGAGGGCAGCACTTGAGAAAGTTTTTAAAGGTGCGTTCACGAAAACTAGTGGACAGATACATTCCTTTTAAAAGATAAAGTAATATAAAAACAAAAAGATTTGTGATAACATATAGATTATTACAGATAACAAAATACGGAACACCGTATTCAACCAGAAGAACAAACCAACTCCAATTTTATATTAGTATAGATTAGCTGACCCGGGCATGCGTTGACGGGATTCAGTTATCATATATTGAATTAAAATTATGATAAATTATTTACGTGGCGCCATCTATGAGATATCTATATCAGTCGGTGCTGCAGTTTTCTATCAACAAACCAATTTAAAGCGCCACCTGTTCGAGACTGATGGAACTTACAATCAATAACAATTATATCGCGTGAAAGGTTAGTCAATCGCAATATTTACATAGATTATTCAGTACTCGTTTCTCGTTCTAATCAATTAAAAAAATAGGTGCCCAATATTTGACCTAATTATTTAAGGTTATTAAGGTCGCCCCTAGCAACTTTCGGCACCGGTCATTGCAAGTCTTAGAATAAACTTTAACTTCGGTTCTCTTTGTTGTTTATTCGTATTTGTTTTGATAATTTTACTTTATATGTTTAATGTGACCTCAAACTATCATGTCTTTAGAATATCGTAAGCGACTAACCTAACACCTGGTATATTCTTAAACTGTATCAAAACGAGTAAAGGAATTAGAAGCTGCTCACTTGAAGTACTCGGTCGGTTTCCTGCAGTCTCCGTACTTGAGGATTTCATGTGTAGCAAGCAACAGCCGTTCCCATTGCTCCGGGGATGATTGTCCCACGTCCAGCTGGCACAACGCCTCCAGCACCTCCGGCTCTCGGAGACCAGCTAGAACACACACAAGCAGACATCATTTAAAAAATATACACTAAAAATGTATCGTTTACAAATTTTAATTAATTACTTAACGTATGCGAAATGCAAAAAAAAAATCTCCTCGATACATGTCCGAGTTCGAACTTTGAGATATCGAATTGAGATCCCATCAATCACACGACTACTTACTATGTAACATTACAAAATCAAAATATAGTTTATTAAATTTAGGCCCCGAGGAGGCGCTTATGAACGTCAAACCTACCACCGGTTCCAACAAACAACCCACTCATCGGCAAGAACCGACAAGAAACTCGATCTGGTTTATATCTTCATGTTATATATATCGGGGAGCCACTATTGACCTATGATACCGAGCTATTGACTATATCGGGGCTGTTACTAATGACCTCAAACACTATTTATTGGTTGAATTTTTTTCGAACTGACCATGCTATTGGCCTAGTAAGGTCTTAACAGCTTCACCGGACTACTAAGGCGAGCGCTTAAGGCACTCAGCCGATTTTATTTGACAACTAGCTCAAGAGTGCACGGCACACCTCGGCTTGGGCTGTTGCCTGATACACGCAATTCGCGACCTATCTGAGCTAACCTAACTATTCATACATATATGAGATGTTGAAACATATATGTGTATCAGACATACATACCTCAACAACTCATATATATTTCATATCGGATAATTTTCTAAACTATTTCAGTTTGATAAGGGAAAAGATAAAACCCTTCCACTTGCATGTGTAAGCGTGTATGCGTGCACGTGTGTGGAGGTGACATGAGTAATGTTGTCGCAGTGATGTAAGATTTTGTGTGAGTGTAGGAACGGACCTAGGCTTGAGCCGCTGCCGAGTGATTTGGATTTGCTATTGGTTGAAGCTATCGGCTGTTCGTGATTTACTTCGATGTAAGACGCCATTGCTTGGAGGTATCGGCTGTTTATGTATCTTGATGCCTTAAAAGGCGACTGACGACTAGAGGCTGGATATACACGCTCAGACAGTTGGGCTAACCACACCTAAGGATAATTCGTCGTAACTGTAGTCTTTTTTTTTTTTTTCTCGAACTGACTACGGTATTGACCCGGCAGGGTCTTCACAGCTTCACCGGACTACTAAGGTTGGCGCTTAAGGCACACAACCGATTTGGGTTTTAGGTAACATACACAAGGGTGCACGCATACCTCGGCTTGGGCTGTTACCTGGAAAAAGTTGAATTTAAATTTACTAACGGTGTCGGCACCGAAGTCTAAAAATAGACATAACAAAAGTTATTATTATTGTTTGACGGTTATTTTTAGGGGAAGATAGACGTAAATACGCGATTTACTCTATCTTATTTGAGTTATTTATTTTTTAACAGCTGCGCGCGCGAGCCGTTGTAGTGTAGCCGCGATGGCTGGAAATCTATGGATGGATGGACCTAGTAGCGGATTACGAGAGCACTCTTCGTACGCCGAGATCTCCGAGATCTCGTGGAAACTGAGTAGTTGACCTGCGTAGTCAATACTCGATAGGGAGAAGGAATATGCGGGGTGATCCTGTGAAGGATTAGCCGCCGGAGGTTTGGGAGTGTGCTGGGACGCGGGTTTAGGAGCCCACGGAGCCTGAGGGGCCCGGTAGGGGCGGGGGGGCGCGCTAGTCGCGGGTAAGGACGCTGCCGGTGCACGAGATGTGCTTGGCAGGCTCGGGAAGGTCTCTCGAGACATGAGAGGTGAAGGTCGGGGGCGGGGGCCGTCTTAGACGGCGACGCCTGCCTGGGGTAGCGAGGGCGCTTTGTGCGCGGGGCGTGGGGACATCCGCGATAATTCGCGGTATGACCCACGCCGCGGCACAGAACACAGTTCGGGGGATCGGGGGAGTCTTTAGTGCGAGAACATTCCTTGGTGGAGTGGTCGCCGAGGCACTTAACGCACCTGGGTTTCAGGAGACAGTTTCGTGCGGAGTGTCCGTACACCTGGCAGTTGTGACACTGCGAGGGCATAGACGTTTTGCGCGGCGGCTCGACGATAACGCCGGAGAGGCCGCAGAGGGATGTGAGATTGAAGATCGCTTTCCCTTGAGGGGTGCGATCGAGGACAACGAGAACCATATCATATGGAGCCTTGGTGCGCGGAGAGCGCATACGATGAACCTCGCGAACAGGAATCTTCTGTTCTTTGAGGTCGTCGGAAATGTCGTAAGTCGGGAGTTCTGAAGGAACCCTACGGATCACAACCCGTAGTTTACGCTCCTCTTCGAGAGAGTGCGTGAGATAACCCCACTGGTTGTCCCGAAGGAAACGAGTGAGGTCACGATGGGCGGTGGACGTGGCTACCTTCACCTGAATACCTACAGCGGTATTCACAGCGGAGGTGTAAGGGATGCCTGCCGTTTCCAGCAGGCTAGAAATTTCAACCCAAGACGCTTTGTCTTGGATCGTAACGGGGCATAACTGTAGTCAGTTTTGTGTTTCTGTATTGGTTAACGTTTTATTCGATTGTTCTTGGTGGATTGATCGATCAAATCATAACCATGACGTCACTATGGATGACGTCATACTTCTGCCATTCTATCACTGTCCCGACATGTATTTCTATATTGTATATACTATAGTTACATTCGTTTTTAGTTGATGCACAGAGAAGGCGTCATTTCCAGACGTCACCATCGTTCACATATTGAGTCCACCCTATATATAATAAAGTAGATAAGTAAATAAATACACCTTACATTTCGTAATAATGAATCCATTTTCGTCCGTCTCGTACGGTCTCACTTTGTCCCGGACTGCGTTGGAATTTGTGTACTCCCTGAAAAAACATATATTATCGATAAGATCGTGTAACATACTTTGAGTCATATGTACCGTCTGTTCATTGCGATATTTATTTTTATACAGCCCCATAACCTTAGTCGTAATCCGATATCTTATTTACAGCACTTACGAGGCTTTATTAAGTTTCCTTATTCTAATTATTAATTATATTTGGCATCCTATTTTAGTTTATTTCATTTTTTATTTGTATATCATTCAGTCTCTAGTCCTTTCCTTTACATTCCTTTACATTAAATTTTTATTTTCTTACTTCTTTTGGTTTTATTGTTATTTTAATTTTTTTGGCTTGTCTTTTCTGTTTTTGTTGCCTTCTTTCCTATTTTTACACACATTCATCCGCTTCGTTTATTGGGATATTAGAGAGGACCATATATGAACAGGTATGTCTTCTATCTATACTAATATTATAAAAGGGGTAAAGTTTGTGAGTTTGTGACGTTGTAATGGGGGTAATCTCAGGAATTACTGGACCGATTTGAAAAATTACTTCAGCGTTAGATAGTTCATTTATCGAAAAAGGCTATAGGCTATATATCATCACCAAGAAGATATATCAAGACCAATAGGAGCGAAGCACCAATGAAAAATGTTTCAAAATCGTTTTTTTTTTCCGTTTCAGAGGTTCCGCTACATGTTAGTATAATTTTTATAACAAAAAGTTGTAATTAAATATAATTTTCGTATGTAAGATGAAGTACAGACCCATGTGTTTGCGGGTAGTCGAGTCTCGCATTGGCAGGCGGCACCGGGGACGACTCCTTAGTGCTGTTGGTCTCTGAAGAGCTGTCAGCTGACGCTGCTCTGCCCAACGTTTCTCTGTTTCAATAATATAGATAACAATATTTATAAGAATGGATATTAGCGACGCAGCGAATATCTGTTGGTGTCTATGGCAACATTAAAGTATAAGATTTTTTATCTGTGTAATTTCTCTTGTCGCGAATAAATAAAGGAAGAAAGACGTGTTGTGTTTGCTTTTACCATATTAAAATACAGTCCACTATACAAGAAGTCAACAATTGGAACAGTGCGCAACAACAGTCTGACGGCACGTGGAGTGTTGTGAGGATAAACGGAAATTTGACATTTTTGTGGTTGTATGTTTTATGTTTTTTTGTGAGAAAAATAATGTGGAAAAAAAAACCACTAACGCGTTGTAATGCCCGTTGGGAACGCCGTTGAGCCCCTTGCTGGAGGTCACATCAGACATCTGGCTGATCCCGGAGTCCTTGCTAGACATGTAGTTGCCGCATTCAGCTGGAAGATATCAATATCCAGGTTTCATTTAAATCAAGCTTTTTATATCTATCGGCGGTGCTGCGGCCACGTAAGTAGTAAATTAGAAAATATTGTGTCACGGTATGAGCACTGTTTTTTTGATCGCACCCAGCGCTCGCAATACCGTCCCAGTTCAGTCGGTATCATCGTATCGGAAGCTCGTGTGCTTTGAGACAATCGCGAGTTCCTCGTGTCGCACTAACCTTATTTGTGATTACCCTGGTCGTTCACTATAGTCGTACATTAAGTGGTAGTCCGGTGAAGCTGTAAAGACCTTACCAGGTCAATAGCGTAATCAGTTCGAGAAAAAAAAAATCGTACATTAAGTGCGTCTCGCGTGAGACAATCGTGGGTTCCTCGCGTCACGCTAATTGCATTGTGATCATCATACCTCGCACAGTACCGGTGAGTGATAACAACATTTTGTTACTGTTCTCGCTGACTTCGTCTGTTATTCGCAACACAGGTTGTTTCCATCGCGCGAGAGCAACCAGGCGGTGGTACTACAGACTATAGCGCGGGAGTTACTAATGACCTGCGTCGGTACTGACTATAGCGCGGGGGTTACTAATGACTTGCGACCGTACTACTGACTATAGCGCGGGAGTTACTAATGACCTGCGTCGGTACTACTTATTGCAGGGCAGGAGTTAATAGCCTGCGTCGACCGTACTACTGACTATAGCGCGGGAATTACTGACTTGCGCCCGTACTACTGACTATAGCGCGGGAGTTACTAATGACCTGCGTCGGTGCTACTAACTATAGCGCGGGAGTTACTAATGACTTGCGACCGTACTACTGACTATAGCGCGGTAATTACTAATGACCTGCGTCGGTACTACTGACTATAGCTCGGGAGTTACTAATGACTTGCGACCGTACTACTGACTATAGCGCGGGAGTTACTAATGACTTGCGACCGTACTACTAACTTAAGGGCAGGAGTTATTATATCTTCATTACTAATTTCTTGATTATTTATTATATATTTATTGACATTCTTGATTATTATGGGCTATCAGTTTTGGCCGAATGCCTTATCATGCAAGCAGTGACGAGAAATCGGGCATCCTCGCTCAAACAGTTGTGCTAGTCACATCTACGGATAATTCGTCGTAACTATATTCAGTGTTTTTTTATTTTTTTATTTTATTGGTCTACAAAACTGACTACAATCTAGTTACATACATAATTTAGTAGTATAGAAAAAACCATGGTATGAATGTACTCTTCTAGATGTAGACACAGCATGCATATAAAATATATAGAACAGACATTAGGCGGTACACAAACAAAATAAATATATCATACAACTAACAACCTAGAAATTACATTATTTAAGTGATTTAAGAGTATTTTTGATAGAGGTAACAGAACCTGAAGTGTTGCAATCCTGTATCGGCTATTCGATTGTTCTTGGTGAATTGATCGATAAAATTGTAACCATGACGTCACTATGGATGACGTCATACTTTTCCATGGACGCCTCAACATATACATTAAACTGAAATATTTGTTGTCCTCTCCATTAGGCTTTATGTAAAGGTCACTGGTTGATATCCGGCTCGAAGGACCATAAGATAATACGATTCGCTAGTTTCTAAATGGTATATAGTTTATTATCAAACTTTGATGTCGATTCGCTTATGATTAGTTGCGAACTGAACTGAACATATATTCCTTTTCTAATTCCTATATATAAAAATCCAGTGCCATGATGTTTGTCCACAATGAACTCCGAAACTACTCAACCGATCTTCATAAAAACTGACATTTATTTATAATTTGGTCCCACTTGAGAGATAGGATAATTTATTATTTTATATATATATTATTCGATTGATGACCTCAATATTTTTTAACAACAAATTATATGACTGTCAACATTGATTACTGTTATTAATTGTAAGTTTGGGCATCCTTGAACAGATGGCGTTTTAAATTTGTTTACCGACAGTAAACTGTAGGACCGATTACTATAGATATCTCATAGATGGCGTCACGTTTTAATCCGAAATCTCTTTTTCAACATATTATATGATGCACGTATTCTGTTATTTACAACGTAACCTCGCTTTTTATGTATAAATCTTTATTTAATTTTCCCGTGTTGTGTATTATTTAAAGTGTACTGGAACAGTTTTTAGGCAGACTCATTACCTCATAATACCGAACTCTTTATCATAATTTAAATTCAATATATAATAATCAAGCCACAGTAACGCGTGATCCTGTCAGCTAGCAAAATATATATATTTATATATAATATTATAAAGAGGTAAAGTTTGTGACGTTGTAGGGGATAATCTCAGGAACCACTGGACTGATTAGGAAAATTCTTTCAGTGTTATATAGCTCATTTATAGGGGAAGGTTATAGGCTATATATCATCACGCTAAGACCCATACGAGCGGAGCAGCAATGAAGAATGTTGCAAAATCGGGATATTTTTCCCTCTTCAGAACTTCCGCTGCGTTTTAGCCCAAAATAACCATTCCACGCGTACGAAGTCGCGGGCAGAACCTACTAACTAATTATATTATCTATACTAATATCATAAAGAGGTAAAGTCTGTGAGGTTGCAGGGGGTAATATCTGGGGAGTCGGAGAAAAAATGGTCGAACGAAAACGTTTCTTACGAACGCTGCCTTAACGATGAGGGATATATGATTAGAGTTCTAGAAAAAAGTTGTAGCTTGATTACGCCTATTACCGGGTCAGCTAGTAAAATATAAGAGGGGTATGCAGTGAACAAATAATATATCACACCTAGAGAGCAGTTGTGTAACTGTGTTGTAAAAAAATACTTACCATTGGAGTGGTGCGCAGTATATGTATGTATCTCGGAGGTGGTCTTCCTGATCCTCGAGTGCACATCCTCGCTGGCGCAGTTCGAGGAACCGCTCACAGTCCTCAGGGGACTATCGCTACATGCTGCAAAACAAGTTACATCGTTACTATTTCATTTTTGACAACCAATCTTCTAGTAGATTATTATTGCTTTGTCAAGTAGGTAATAATATCACGTAAGTTTCTTCCGATGATTTCAATGAAATAACAAAATGGTGGCCGCCTTGTTAAAATTTTCCAGGGAGTTTTTGGGGCAAGTCAGAATCCAGGGGTGTAAGGGGTGTCAAATAACATCTAAGACTTGAGACACCCAAGCCAACCTCACCTGCAGGTGGTGCACCCTGCTGAATAACGAACGAGGCAATGGCGAAAGCGGGGTGATAGGGTTCTACAGCCTGACTGGGTCGCAACCACCATGTATATGGCGAAAAGGCCCGTCATAGTGATTCGCTTTTGCGGGTCGCGTTTCGGGATCAGCCTGTGCATATCCAGCTGTTCGCAGGCCGGCATGACAGCGGCGACCGCCGATGGGTAGTGAGTCGCTCGTTGGTCGCCATTGTTTTTGGATTGTACTGTGCTTACCATCAGGCATAGTGCAGTCATTTTGCCGCGCTACTATTAAAAAAAAAATATTCTTATCTCCCATCCAGTTCACTTGTGCACAATAACCAAAGTATATTAACATAAAACATCACCAATATTATAAAATATATATTCGAATGACACAAGATTATGTATAAAATACAAAATTCACTAAATGATATTACAAGATCACGCCAACAACTCGGACTATCATGGTCCGACATACTTTCTGTATAAACAACTTGACCCAGTCTAAAATAATGGCCTGAATCTGTGTCTAATAATGTCGTAATGTGGTCTCAAATAACTTTCTAAACCGGTACCTTTAATAGTGATTTGAATCGCTTTGTAATAATGCCTTAATCCAGTGTAACAATAACCTAAGCCGGTCTCTAACAATGGCCTTAACTGGTATCAAGCAATAACCTTTTTTTTGGGTATAAAGCAAAACCCTTTTTTTTTTTTTTTTAACGTGGAGAGAAAATCCATCATGGACTGTCAGGCCCCCGGGGGAGGGCCTGAGCTGAGTCGACCGTCAACTGCGTGCTGGGACGCAGCTGGCGGCGCCTTTCGGCGACTTTAACCGACTAAAACTCCACGGCAAACCGTACGCCGCACTATAGGAGTGTCGCGGGGGAGCGTGAGCAAGCTCCGCGACACCCCCGGCGGCAGGCGCTTTCACGCCACTCCCGGCTGAGGCAGCCCGGATGCGAAACTGCCTCCCAGCCCGCCGAGCCCGTGCAATGGGAGGTCAGTGCCCCCGCCCCTTCCCCCCTGGGTTCAGCCGGCAACAGAGAGGAAATCCCCTGAGTCGCCGCACCGCCATTGATTTTATAACGAGGTTTTCTCCTCATCCGCCATAGCCTCCCCGAGGTCCACTCCGTCCTAGGCTACCCTATCTCCCCTCCCCCATCCCTCGATCCTAACCCTACCCTACCTACCTACACAACCCTATGCCCACCTATCCCTTATACTTGCCTACCGACAAAGTAGGTAGGCAAGCTAGAGATTACCTAACCAACTTCCCCCCATTCGCCCACCCTATAATCCCTAACCCTACCTACCTACACCCTACGCCCGCCTAACCCCTGATCTTGCCTACTTACGTGGTAAGTAGGCAAG
>MU159141.1:164284-190403 GCA_015888305.1 Antheraea pernyi | reverse complement strand
CCACTCCCGGCTGAGGCAGCCCGGATGCGAAACTGCCTCCCAGCCCGCCGAGCCCGTGCAATGGGAGGTCAGGGCCCCCGCCCCTTCCCCCCTGGGTTCAGCCGGCAACAGAGAGGAAATCCCCTGAGTTGCCGCACCGCCATTGATTTTATAACGAGGTTTTCTCCTCATCCACCATAGCCTCCCCGAGGTCCACTCCGTCCTAAGCTACCCTATCTCCCCTCCCCCATCCCTCGATCCTAACCCTACCCTACCTACCTACACAACCCTATGTCCACCTATCCCTTATACTTGCCTACCGACAAAGTAGGTAGGTAGGTCTTCTCTGAGCCTTTTGACCGCCCATTTGTGCGATGTCGGCGCGTTATTGATGGGCATAGGTGTAGCTAAAGACTGAGAGACTTCGAACCGTATGTATAAATGGTCCGATAGCGACTCCGTATTCTCCGCCACTCTCCAGTTTTGTACGCGCTGGGTAACTGCAACAGAGGCAAATGTGACATCCACGACGGAGCTACCTTGAAACCGAACACATGTGGGTGCCGTCCCCTGGTTGACAATGGAGAGCCCCAGTTCCAGAGTCCACTCATGTAGAGTCCTGCCACGCAAGTCCGTGACACGGGATCCCCACGCTACGGATTTCGAATTAAAATCTCCTGCCACAAGAACGGGGCGGGGCAGAATTCCCCGGATGAATACACCCAGGCGATCTAGAAATGCCTCGAAATCTGAGAAAGGCTTGTTGGGGGAGAAATAGACGCTGATAATGATGATTTCTGCCCACTGCACAGCGACAAAGCCAACGCCTTTCGTTAAAATCGATATAGGTGGTGACGTGGTCGTATTTGCAGTTATTACTGCAGCTGTGTTGGACAGGTCAGCAGCACAATTATCTCTGCTAGGGATAAAATAGGGCTCCGACACTAAAGCAACCTCTATCTTCCACTCGGCCATGGTCTGGAACAACAAGTCCTGTGCCGCGGTCGAATGGTTGACGTTGATTTGGAGGAATTCGTATGACATAATTAATGTATGTCGTTTATAACATCCTCGTAACCCATCTCTGCGGATGTAGAAGGTACGGCTTCCATATCTCGAGCCTGCACCTTTTGGCTACGTTTCCTCCCTTTTCTTTGGAAAGGGCACTTACCGCTCCCAAGTTTGTGGTTTGCTGGTTTTTTAGCTTCCGCACAAACTACACAGTGCGGAGCAGCCAAGCACTCAACGGCTTTATGACCGGGTTTTCCACATCGAAAACAGAGGTCACTGCGGTCCTCAGCCGCAGTGCATCTCTGTTTAACATGGCCGGTTTTGAGACAGCGGAAACACCTTGCCTCGAGCGGCTGAAGTAACTTTACTTGGGCTGCAATGCAGCCAAGTATGATCTTACGCTCCTGCACGAGCGTTTTAGCCACTGCCACTGGGCAGCGGATCAGCGCCGTACCAGTACCGTAAGGAGCCCGACGAAGAGCCCAAACTCTAACGTATCCCACGGAGCAACCACCTTTCGAGGCTACAGCGCTGGCAATTTCCTTTTCGGTGACAGCATCGTCCAAACCCGAAACGCGTAATTCAGCACATCTGATGGGCCTCGACACTTGAACGATGTCCACACCGATAGCATCGTCAAAGATCTCTTTTAAGCGCGTAGCTAGAAGATCCGCCTTATTTGAGCTCGTGATGCCAGGTACCTCCAGCTTACGAGCGCCTGAAGCAGTCTCCCGGAACTTCAGGAAGGGAATGTCAAAACTCTCCAAGTCCAACTTGTTCTTGACCAGCGACATGACCTTCCCGTAGTCAATCCCCGTATCAGCTGCTCTTGACGAGAGTGTCAGCACTACCGCTGAAGAGCGCGGGACAGCTATTCTCTGAACGGGCACTCCCGGTTGCGGGCCCTTGGGTTTGACTACCTGCTTCCTTATGCCCTGTTTGGCAGCAGTTGACCATACTCTGGTTGTGGAATGGTCTAGTGGCTCGGTGAGCTTAGTAGGCTGCCGAGTTACCGCAGCTGCCTCTTGAGCGGCCAGCGATTTCTTCTTTTTCTTCTTCTTTCTTCCAGTTTTGGAGTCAGTAGACGTAAGGTTCTCGGAGCGATTTTTTATCATGCTATTAATCCGTTCTGATAGCGAGTGTGCTAGTTCCTCGAACTTTTTCTCCAATTTGGTAGAGATATTCTCCTCCCGAATCCTCCCTTGGCGTCGTTGAGGCAGAGGCTGAGTATCTTCACTTCCTATTCTCAGTCCAATGTCGGGAACGACCTCATTGGGTGCTAGGACTGGAACGCTAACCCTTGAGAGATCCGCTTTCATCTTTTCCATTTCTTTACGAACCTCCGCCAGTTCAGTCGCCTGTCTCGAATTGGCTTCTTGCAGCTTCACATACGCCGCCTGGAGCTTCTCCATCTCTCTGCAGGTATTTCGACTACATAATTCCATAACAGCATCTGAGATGGATGCTGCAGCTTCTTTCAAAGCCCGTATGCAAATCCCTTGTAGATTACCCGATTTCTTCGCAACACTGAGAATCACCTCGATGTCGCTGTGGACCCTCTTGTTCAGATCTAGCATTGGCTGCTCTCCCGTAGGCGTGGAGGCTGTGACGGCAACTTTTCTCGTTGAGCGCGCGAGCCGAGCTCGAGCGGCCAGTGCCTCTATTTCCTGTTCAGCTGTTAAGCGGTTCTCCTCTTTTTCCACCAACGCAGCATAATACCCCGTCAATGCGGGGCAGTCCCTATTCGTTTTAGGAGGAGGAGTGCTGGTACCTTGAGGACTAGTGCCGCAACCTTTCTCCTTTGGAGGAGAACGTCGAGAAATCACCGTTGTCTCAGCGTCGGAAGCAACTGAGTCCGATGAGTTCCCCGTAGTCAATAGGTTATCACTCTTCTCACTACCCTCGGCTGACTGAAAGTTGCACTCTCCTGAGTCTTCCAACAGTTCCGAGGATGGCTCCGAAATCTGTGATGCGATGGCCATTGTAGTCGTGTGCTTGGCAGAATCTTTGATCCGTGATCCTGCCCTGGTCCGAGTTGAAAATGGTCGAAGCAAAGTTGTGCCCCCCCCAGAAAACGTGGGGCAGCCCGAGCCCGAGGGCCCGGGGAGGGATTCTCCGCTGCCGGAGGCAGCGGTACCCTCCTGGGGTAGTACTCTCTTAGACTTTGCTTTCATTACTACTACATCGTCGTCGAGTTCGCAGTACGCCTGCCGGGATTGGTTAAACCACCAACCCGCCAGCCGCTGTCCAGTACTAGACCGTTGGGGTTCAAAATGAACCCTCCTCCGCCCTAGCCCAGTACTGAGTGCGCTGCTCACACGCCACACTCAGGAGTGTTTATCGGCTCTCCAGCCTAGAGCCGTAGTGTTCCGCGCCAACAGGGCCACCTCGAGTAGGATGTGGCTCTTCACCACGCACTACGGTCTTGGGGGGCAGGCTAAGGCTTTCCAAAGGAGCTGTGTTGCGCCTGTTGATCCACCCCCTGCGATTCCGAGGTACCCCCCCTATTGTACCCCATCCCCACTTCGACTTCAAGCAATAACCTAATCTGACCTCAAATAATAGTCAAGTACCTAATAGTGAACTGGACCATTTTCTAACAATGGTCTTAACCAGTATGTTATAATGGCTGATCATGTCAGTAACAATGGCCTCAATCGGTGTTTGGAAAAAGGGCTTAATCGGTCTTTGAAAATGGCCTTGACCGGTCTATGAAAATGGCCTCAACTGGTCTCTAATATACCAAAAAGAGGCATTCCATTTGAATTCTGAGAAGAATGCAAACAATTATTAATTAGTATAATACAATAAAAAAATCTGACTAGAATTATGTCACTATTTTTATTCTGTCACTGTTTTGAATTTATTTATATTCCTATATAATGTACATGTGTATTAGTTAAGTTAAACTTATCTAGCGTTCTTCCCATAGGAAGGTAGCAAGACGCCAGGTCAGCACGTTTTAAAATAAATAGAATAAGAAATTAGGGACTCTAGCATCGGCTATCCTATGTTTAAGACATAGAATAAAAGTCTAATATCATCAATCTTAGAGTAGGGCGCAGTCCGGTGAAGCTGTTAAGACTTTGCTAGATCAATAGCGTAGTCAGTTCGAAAGTCAGTTTGATGGTGGTAGAGCCACGCTGAAACTATTACTGGTTTCAGCATGAAAGGGGTCGGCTCGTCCGGGGTAGTACCACCCTCTCACAGAACACCGACGTGAAGTAACAGTGCTTGCATTGTTGCGTTTCGTTCGGTCAGTGAGCGAGCCGGAGGCCCATCTCCCCTCCACTTTCCTCTCTCCTCTCCCTCTACCTCATCAGGTGACCCACCTGTTCGTTTGCCATCTATGACATAAAAAAAAACTCTTAGAATAAACGGTCTTAAATCCACTTGTACTTTTTAAAAAGTGAATTGAAGCACTCTCAAAGTTATTGATTTATTCAGAATATAACTTTTATATTCCATTAACTGTAACTTGGTAACTTAAAACTCTGATGATTCATAGGAACAGATATGTAAGTTCTTTATGTTTACAAACAATTTGAGAATAATACTCACTGCTTGAAGTCCGTCTCACATGCTGCTGCACCACTCCGTTGACCAGAGATTGTGTCTCCGGGGGCAGTTCACTCATCAACGCTGTGAACTGTACATACATTTTGTTACAATAAGTTTAACTGTGATTTACTTGGGGGTAGTAAATATATTTTGTTGAATTCGACTTTTAATATAAAATGAGATGGCACATAATCCTGTAAGCAGTGAATATTTTTATATGTGATTTTAACAATTAATGATGTATCCGCATATTGGTTTCTGTATCTTTATATATAAATTTCTTCTGTTAGTGTGTATGTCACTGAACTCCTCCTAAACGGCTAGAACAATTTTGATGAAATTTTGTGTGCGTGTGCCAGTGGATCCGAGAACGTTTTAGATTCACAATTGGGCTCGGTTGGTGGCGCTGCGGTCGAGTTTTAGGATTTTTTTTATTATCAAGGCAGTTCGACATCCTCCAGACCGGCTAGTTTAATAATATAATTCAATATTATAAAGATGAAGAGTTTGTTTGCTTGAACACTCTATCTCAGGGAGTACAGATCTGATTTGAAATATTATTTCAGTGTTAGAGTCAGAATTTTTTCCTTTAAGAGTTTCCGCTGAGTGTTAGCGTTAGTCTAAAGTAACTACTCGACGCGGACGGAGTTGCGGGCAGAAACTAGTATATATTACACTAATCACGTATAGTGTCGATGCAGTGAGGAATGGCAATAAATACTTCGTAGATACTGTCACTATTTATTTGGTCAGAGCTTCGCCTTACAATACTTTGTATATATTAATGCGTAGATATCACCAATATCTTACCTTTTAAAGGCCCATCTATATAAGTCAAAGCGATTACCATTTGTACATAATACCGCAAAATAATTTAAGTAACACAAAAATAATAAAGTATGAACAAATTAATGTTATTTAAGCTATACAACAATTTTATATAATTATCCTTATTTATGTATCTCTAATGTGTTCACTAATCTGTTTCGATATGTATATCAGCGACATCTTGCCTTTCATGGCCGAAGTGAAGTTAAAGAATATACTATTATTCATAATGATCAAACTAATGATTCAATTCTATATAATGATATTCTTTTTTAAGTCTTATTAAATCTATATAATAATAATTATTCTTACTTATGTATCTTTAATATGGTGGCGCTAGTGTCAATGTGTCTCTAATATGTTGGCGCTAGTGTCAATGTATATTTATAATATGGTGGCGCTAATATCAATGTTCCGGTCGTGTTGTAGTCTCGTCTCTTGAATGTGATGCAGCGGTACCGGAGGTGGGTGATAACATATATAATATTATGATTGAACTAAAATAAAGTATGATGGTGAGAATAGAGTGAATATGATAATAAAAGGTGTACAAATGTATATACATTATTACATCATATCTTTGCTCTATCGTGAAGCTGTGGAACAATGTCCCGGCTAGTATGATCCCTCCTTCCTATGACACGGGGTCCTTCAGGCGTAACGTGAAGAGATACTTACGCAGGTCGGCGACTGGCGATGGATAGTCTCGTCTCTCGGTGGTTGCTGTTGTTTTTCGATTGTACTATGCTTACCATCAGGCATAGCGTGGTCATTTACTCGTGCTACAGAAAAAAAGGCAGTATACAGGGGGTGTGTACTCACCGGTACAGGGTTACAGTCGTACAAGGCGGCGAGGGCTTTGCGTGCACTGACCCTGAGGTCCGGCGCGCGCGGGTCCGCCGCCATGCCCGACACCTTCACTAGCGCCCGCCCCGCGGCCCCACTCGCACCGCCTGACACAACACAACACACGTACATACATACATACATACACTCTTATATCTACGTATCGTTATACGGGATTCTAAAAATCCCTTTAAAAAAAAAGATTTATTCACTTGACATAATATATTAATTATTTCACAAAGATTTGTTCTCTTAATATACTTATTATTTGACACTGAATAATTATGAGGATTAAGAGTGTTATGGACAGAGTCTGGGAATGAACTGCTGGGTTGTATCGAGGACCGTGAGAGGACTCGGAAAGTGCTGACGTTAGGTACTGGGAAAGGTACTAGTTAGGAAGGGATTTAGTTCTGTGGTGTTAGAGAAAGGTCAGCATATTAGGGTACATGGTTCGGGCATAACAGTACGTCATCAATTAATACGCCTTTTTTTTCATTTCGACACCTGTGATCCTTATCCACAATTCAGCAACAAAAGTAAACGAGTGAATGAATGAATGAGACTATGAGTGACAGAAAAATAATCGAATGAATAAACCTTCGATCAACAATAACTAGATAACGGATCGACGCGAAAAATACGTCTCGGTAAATAGAGCTCACTTGAAATGCGTGTCCTTATTCTGTTTAGTTTGTTTGAAACACAGCCGATGTAAACCCGTTTCACATGCCGCAGTGTATTCAACAGATGCAAAAATAATACCCGTAAAAGCATTTTAACGGCCGGAGTAAAAATCTTACTTTCGCTAAATACATGTTGAATAAGTTATATTTTAAGCTTTAAACTAACAAATAATATCAAATTTTGAACAATATTACCGATTTTAAACCTGTGAAGCAAATGTTTGGCCTCGCCGCGCACAATAACGGGAAAACGTACTTTATTCATTGCATTTTAAAGTTGAATTCACACTGAATGTTGTTTATGTTGTCTTTTCATTTGTGACGGGTATTTTATTGTATTAATTTATTTTAGTAGGTAGGGTAGTAATTTATTGCTTTGCTCGTTTTATCGTAAGTATTAGATAATATTTTGAACATTTGTGACTTTATTACTAGGTGTTATGGTTGTAATTAGGTTGAACTTAAAACTGTTTTAAATTTTATTTTCTCCCTTTCTTAGTAAAGAAATAGCTACACATAAGTATATATTTACGCGGACAGTTTTTAGCATCGATTTTGTAAGTGACCCTTTATCTAGTTATTGTTGATCGAAGCCTGTAGTTCTTATCCACAATTCAGCCACGAAAGTAAACGAGTGAACGAATGAGAGTATGAATGACAGATAAATAATCGAATGAATAAATTGAAAAACTATTGAGTGAATGTATGTACGGGTGAATGAACGAACGTGTGAATGGAAGAAATGTGAACGAATGATTTAATGAAGTGGAATTGATTTGTGTACCGTGTAGTGCGGCGGCGAGGCTGGCGGGCGTGCAGTAGTCGTGCGCGAGGTCCGACAGGAACCGCAGCGCCGCCGCCTTCGTGCGGCCCGTCGGCGCCGTCGCACCGTCCGCCAGGAACCTGCACACACACGCGGACATACCGACTTTATTATATACTACATTTCCACACCACCAGATATATATATATATATATTATGTCATAGGAGACAAACAAACAGGTGGGTCACCTGATGTTAACTGATCACCATCGTCCATAAACACTAACAAAACTAGGGTAGTCACAAAACACATTCATGCTGGAACCAGTAATAGCTTCGACATGGCTCTACCGCCTACAAAAACTAATATAATATATATATGGAATGTAGATCAGCGCATAATAAATTATTTAGTAATTTTATAGTTGGTAGAGCCACGCTGAAGCTATTACTGGTTTCAGCACGAATGTGTCGGCTCGACCCCGGTACTACCACCCACAGAACACGTCATATAAATAGAGGTAAATCCTAAGTTTTGTAATCATTTCTATTCCTAATGAATATATTCACCATAAGGCAAATCTAAATCCAAATATGTATATGCAGGAGTCAATGTTTATAAGTAGATCCGGAGATAGATAAAATTGTTTGTGGGAGGCAAGAACATTTAAGGGAGCTCACTCTCGTAACAGATACATAAACAAAGTGAATGAAAACAAATATTTGAAAGTTGTCAGTCTGAAATGTCAAAATTAATTTTCACCCACTATCTTTTGTTATCAAACTTGACAAAAAAAAATTATATGACAGTGCCACCTACAGAGTGGATTTATAACCAAAAATAGACAAGCCTTTTCTATACAAATCCGATTCTGAGAAGTGAAAATAGCTTGAATACCACCAGACACAGAAAAACCAACGTCAAGTTGTTACTTCAGTGCTTGCATTGTTACTAGTGTCTATGGACGGCGGTGATCAGTTAACATCAGGTGATCCACCTGTTTGTTTGGCGCCAATTATATATAAAAAAAATAATAATAATGTTTGGTACATCGTTTCTTGTATCTCTAAATCGATAACTCGACTCCTATGATGTAAAAAAAATCATCATCATTTATTCCCTATGTCTGATCTTCATTTTCTACATGTATATAGATGTATAGAAAGTAGATCAGTTTTTTTTTTCGAACTGACTACGCTATTGACCATGCAAGGTCTTCACAGCTTCACCGGACTACTAAACTTACTTACTACTTAACTTAGTAGATCAGTGAATAGTGTATTTTAATGGCTAATTTTCATAACATTACATTTTTTTTCTATAAAACAATTACTATAAACACATACAGCGACTCGGTTAACAAAAAATCACTGTGTAGCAGAAAAAAAAACTCAAAGTACCTGAATATATTGTGTAGTTGCAGTTCAGCCGGGAAGCACTCATGTATAACGTCGAGTGTCTTCATAATCTTGCTCTGGACGGAGCCCAGTATGTCTGTACCCAGTTTCATTAGTAATCTGTTGGGTATAACACGAACTGTGAATGCCTACGTCAGTACAGTGGTACAGTCGGCTTCATACATGAAAGTTATAATTTTATAATCTAAACTTACCTAACTATATTGAGAGTAGCGCATAACATAACAAAATGAAAGCATGTAAACCCGCGTGACAACACTAGTAACAACACGAAAATAAATATACTTCATTCAATGTAGCCCCAAATCGTGGTGGGTTAGTGCTTTGACCGGTGGAATATCAATCCGATGTCCACAGGTTCGAATCCCGTCATGTTTCTAACTAATTGTTCGGAATTCGCGTGCTAATGGACTAATGTTAAATTGGTAACAGTATCGGGTGACGGCGAAGGAAAACATCGTGAGGAAACCTGAACCTGAAAAATGTTCTTGTAGTACCATGTGGGAAACAATATAACGGTGGATGTCTCAATTTGAAAACGTCGTGGACTGGAGTGGTGATTATGACCATACCCTCAATATTATATAGAGTAATATTTAGATAGATATATTTTAGGAGGCAAACGAACAGACGGGTCATCTGATGATAAGTGATCACCGCCGTCCAGAGACACTAGCAACACCAGGGGATTTACAAGTGAGTTGCCAGCCTGTGTTTGGGGGAGGGAGGAGTGGGGGAAGGGAGAGGATTTCAATAATGTAGAGAGGAAATAAATAAAAAGTAGTAGATTACATAAAACAACACATAAAAGAAGTAGTTGCAGGCGAGATTAAAATATATCGGGCGAAAGATTTTTTTTTTCTCGAACTGACTACGCTATTGACCTGGCAATGTCTTAACAGCTTCACCGGACTACAACCGGGCAAAAGTTTGAACACTCGCAATATTTATAGAGAGTATTTTCAGTACTCGATTTTCGTTCCAAATCAATTAAAAAAAATAGGTGTTTAATAGACTCAATTATCTAGAGAAATACAAAAAATATTACATGCAAAACCTTTAATTTACAAACACTGCGATAATAATCAAAAAATTAGCAGGAAACAGTGCCGACCACAAGATTATGCAGAAAACTTTTCTCACCGGAACATGAGCTGGTAGAGCCAATCCTTCAACTGCTGCCAGTGAACCAGCAGCAGCTCGCACACTGCATCAAGCAACAAAGAAAACACCTTTGTGTGTGCATCCACAAACATCTTGTTCAGAAGTTCTGTCAGCCTCCGGAGCTGTTCATCCGTCAGGAGTCGATTACTGTTCAAATAGTTGGCCTGCGATATTACAAAATAGATTAATTTGTCATCAACAATTATATCTTTCAATGCTATCCTGATAGCAAATTGCTAATAAATTTGTTATTTAGTAGCAAATAATAGCAAGTTTTTTAAATGGGGTTCTTTTAGAAATTTAACCCTATCTACAAAAAAGTACAATGTATTTTTATATGAATGCCACTACCTAATGTATTCTTAGTTTGGGACAGGAATTACAGCAATGCAAGGATTCTCATCTTATTTAAAAATGAAAAAAGGTATAATGACAATAAAAGGTCGTTAGTGTCATGGCTAACTTTGAAAAGATACAATGTAACAAAAAGTTGATTATAGGTTTCCTTTTCCTAATGTCAAATCACATTTTAAGTGTTAAAAAAGCTAAACAACATATCGAAAACTAAAATATTCTGTGAAAAATTCAGATAACTAACGAATTTATCATTGGATAATTCTAAATTAATTCAAGCATAAGCATGACAGCAATACTTATTTTTGGGGCATGAAACCCTAATTAAAATTTCCAGAATAGAGAACCCCTATGTAAAAATCTTGGCAGTGAAACCCTGTCTGAAAATCTATTAGTTTTTGGATATATGTACATCGGTGGATAAAAATGCAAATTAGCCAGCTAGTTGCAACGACATACAACGTTACTGTGTGCACTAAAACAATTGGTGTGAGAAACTAAATGCGGCACTCTGAAACACACTATTTTCACTTCTCAGAATCGGATTTGTATGGAAAAGGCTCGTCTATTTTTGGTTACCAATCCACTCTCTAGATGGCACTGTTATATAATTTTTTTGGCAAGTTTGATAAGAAAAGATGGTGGATGACAATTAATTTTGACATTTCAAAGTGACAACTTTCAACTATTTGTTTTCATTCTCATTCATTCATTTCAGTTTGCGTATTTATTACGAGAGTGTGCTCCCTTAAATTTTTTTGTCTCCCACAAACAATTTTATCTATGTCCGGTTCTATTTATAAACATTGACTCTTACATATACATACTTGGATTTAGATATGCCTTACGATGAATATATTCATTACAAATAAAAATGGTTAAAAACTTGTATACGATTTACGCAGTACCGCTGTATGCATACATACATAGCTATAAATGTACATTTATAACCAACAATGTTAGTTCGAAACTCATATTATAGAGGCGCTGATTGGAAAGAACGAGTGCGACCTCTATTTATATAATGTACTCTGTGCTCTGAAACACACTTTCATTGCTTAAATATTGTGGTCGTTCTTAGTATCTACTATTCTCATAACGCTTGTATTTTTATCGCCTGTAATTTGTTGCACGTGTTTAGTTTTTAACCATTACAAATATAGTCACTTAGTGCAATAAATGAGGATTCATAAATTGGCTGTCAAGACGTTTACAAGTCAACAAAATTGGAGTCAGGTATTCTTCTTACGTCAATCTGCAACTTTTTGAAAGTAGCATCGTGTTACGCTACCACGTTTAACTGAATAGTTTATAGTCCGAAGAGCTGTAGAAGTTGAGAGTATATGGGGAATTAACCAAAAGTCAAAAGTGATATAGAGGTTGCGAGTATATATGGGGGTTTACCAAATGTGTGAGGCCATCCTTCCTCTCCGTCCAGTGCGTGCAGGCGCACAGCGCTATGATCTCGTCGGCGGGGGGCGGCGGCGGGGGGGAGCCGCACTCCCAGCCCAGGCGCGAAGCCGACCCCGACCACGACACGCTCTGATACCGGGATATATCATGTTACACATCATAAAGCAAACTCCTTTTCCACGTTTGTCTCTCTGTTAGTTCGCGATAAACTCAAAAACTACTCAACGGTTTTTATAGTTTTCCTCGGTAGATAAAGTGATTCATGAGGAAGGTTTAGGTATATAATTTGTCAAGGTTTTTTTTATTATCATGGCGGGATAATGTCCGCCGGGCTCGCTATCATATCTTTCTCAACTATTGCTTAGATAATATTCATATGCAAGCTTTATTATATTGTAGGAGTGGGGAGCAAGTCCTTGCCTTACATATCTTCTAGGGATGCCCGCGTTTGTGGGAATAAACGTTGCTTGCACCGAAACAAACAGTTGTTAAAAATATAACTTCCTTCCCTTCTATGGCGCAGTTTTTAAAAAAGGGTTTACTGTTATCTGAGAAATTTAGTAAGTGTACATTATATAAATAAATACGAGAAACCGTATCCTAAGGCCTCGAGCATTTTGTGTGTTATTGTAAGTTGTATTGTCCGTCATCATCGTTCTATGGATTAGTTTTTTAATAGAGGTTTACGGTCGTCTAAGCAATTTAATAGGTGTACGTTAAGTATGAGAAGCGATAACTAAAACTCTTGAGCATTTTGTGTGACTAATCTAGTATTGTCTGTCATTTGAGTGGAAAATAAGAGGACAATATAAAAAACTCACATCGTGTCTCCTATAAGAGTCCAAACTCCTCTCGGAGCAGACGCTGGAGGCTTCGGAATCGTCGTCCCTGCCTCTACCACCCTCGCAGGCGGAACTGTCCTCTGGACTCTGAAAGGTTTGAGACAATCTCAGTATACAGGAAGCGTATTTTACAATATTGAATAACGTCATAGTGTCTGAGTCGTAACATTTAAAAATTAGCTAAATTCAATTTTAATCGTTCATATTACATGTTTAATTTGTTTTAACATTTCCAGTTTTATACACCGAGAACGGAGTTCAAATTTTACTGTTTATAAAATGTTTAGTATTTGATGTGAAACATCTATTGACGGGAGTATACCTCATTGATGGTGTGGTGAGACGTGGCGACGCAAAACACGAACTTTGCGCTATTAACGAAACACTCAATAACATTTGCAACCCTATCTGTATAAACATAAGAATCAAATTGTTTTGCCGGTCACTCGTTATACTAGTGTTACGCGGCACGCGCTGACGACCTTTAGCACCCTTTGATAAATGCCGCCAAACACAGCGCACCTGCACCTAGCGTTGATTTACCTTTATATTTTTTTTATTTTCTATTTAATAAAAATGAATATTTATGTAGTAAAATTAATAAACAGTCATTATGTTACGGAACAAATTTGTAATGCTTTATCTTTTCATTATGCCATAGTTGATTCTTGTCGTAATCTTTTCTTTTATGTATATAATTTATACAAAACAACTTCGATGTTTTACATCTGCCAGGCGTCCTGTGACGGCTCAATTTGTTTTTATCATATCTCCATTTTACTCGTACAAAATATGAAGATCTCGAAAAATGACTTAACATACTGGGAACGGCTAAAATTTGGTTTAGCTTATATTGAAATGTAACGATTCAAAAAATTTTGGTACACGCCGTGGTTGTTGTTTTTCTTTTCATCTCTGAAAATGTTTTAGATTTCATCCTATTCTATGACATAGAAGCTTACCCTGAGAACAGTTTCAGCGTCTCTAGTCTGCTGCAGCAGGCGCAGGGTGGCAGCAGGAGTGCGGGATGGAGCGGTCCTCTCCACAGACTCACGTCTCCGGAGAGATGAACCGACCACACTGTTCGACCTGCCACTCCTGCGGACATTGCGAATATTGGTTTTAACTGAACTTTCCTCGTTAACACCGAGCAAACGCACCAGCTAATACGATATCACGGAGGGAGTCAATTAATTCAAATCAAGTCAATAGTGAAACTTGTTCTACCTAATTGACCTTTTATCTCTTTTCATTTGCAAAATCACAGCCAAAACAAAATAAACTTTAATCATCCCACTAAGACGGATATGTCCGGAAATCCTTCAAACAAGACATGACGGTGACAATCGTCATTGATATATCTTAACTGTATCATATATTCTCATGTAATCTCTTAACTGAAATACAAAATCTAACCGAGTTTTAATGAGAGAAATAGACATCTATAAAGGCAACTAGTGTATGGCGTGATGACGTCATATCTCTAGAAGTTTCCAGACTGGGTTACCTCGTCGGACTGGTCTCCCTTGAGCCTGCTAGTGACCTCGGTATACCGGAGGGCCGTCTCCTGGCGCTGTACAACGACATCGGCCCGGCGTTACGTGACGACGGAGAGGACGATCTCGAAGTGGCTGTGTACATAACATCACCCTTTATATATATAAACTAGTAAATTCCCGCGGTTTCGCACGCGTCTTCTATAAACTGACTGTCCGATAGAAACAATGGATGAGTTTTCAAAATGAAAATCAAGAATATTTTCTTCAATTTAGACCCTGAGAAGGCGGTTATGAACGTCAAAGCTGTAATCGGTTCGAACAAACAAATCGAGAAGAACCGGCAACAGGCTCGATCTGGTACATCTTTTCTCATACAATCTTTCATTAGGGTTTGAATTGCCAGTTTTAGATTTCTTTAGCGCTATTCTACAGTGTAAAAGGAACCGGCATGCAAATTTTCAAGTTCCTAGCTCCATTCGTTTGGTTTGTGATTTAATATGAAGTTCAGGTTTATTTATTTACTTTATATTTATTATAATCTTCTAGGTGATTACTGTCATTATCGAATAGGTAATTAGTATTACAAGTGCGTTGTGATAATATAAATGTTCTAACAAGATGGCGACCCCTTCGTTAGAACTTTTCAGGGAGTTTCTGCGACATGTCAGAATCCATACCCCGTGGTATTATTCCCCATCCATTTCACTAGTGCACAATAACCGCACTATATTACGTAAATCACCACCAATATTATAAGATACAGAGGCAAATAACACAAGATTATGAATGAAATATAAAAGCCACTATATGAATGACTAAGATCCCACTAAAAAGTCTATTATTTCTTAAATATATAAATATTGACACTGGCAGATGAGAAAATCGGACATTGTCGAATAAAAAATATATTTCGTAGGTGGTAGAGCCAGGTAGGTGTGGGGGGGAGTAGGTTAAGGAAACCTCTGGCTTGCCTACTTACCGCGTAAGTAGGCAAGACCAGGGGTTAGGCGGGCGTAGGGACTGTGTAGGTAGGTAGGATTGGTAGGGTTTAGGGTGTAGGTAGGGCGGGGGGAATGGGGGGGGTGCTGGACAGGTAACCTCTGGCTTGCCTACCTACGTAGTGGCTAGGCAAGTCCAGGGGATTGGCAGGCGTAGGGCTTGAGTGAGGTAGGGTAGGGTTAGGATCGAGGGATGGGAGGGGGTTGCGTAGGATAGCGTAGGCCGGAGGGGATCTTAGGGGGGCTCAGGCGGAGGAGGAGTAAACCTCAATAAAAAATCAGTTGCGGGTCGGTGGCGGAGCGGCTTAGCCTCTCCGCTGCTTGCCGAACTCAGGGAGTAAGGGGCGGGGGCCCCGGACTCCCATTGCACGGGTTCGGCGGGCTGGGAGGCAGTCTCACAACCGGGCTGCCTCAGTCGGGTGTGGCGTGGGAAACGCCTGCCGCCAGGGGGTGTTGCGGAGCTTGCTAACGCAACCCCGGGACACTCCCATAGTGCGGCGGTGGTTGTCGTGGAGTTTTAGCCGGTTAAAGTCGCCGTATGGCACCACCCCTGCGTGGCATCACAATGGCTGGTGGTCGGTTCAAGTCAGGCTCTCCCCCGAGGGCCTGACAGTCCATGATGGATTTTCTCTCCACGTTTAAAAAAAAAAAAAAGGTGGTAGAGCCACGCGGAAGCTATTACTGGTTTCAGTATGAATGTGTCGGCTCGCGCGGGATACTACCACCCGACACACAGAAACACCGACGTGAAGTAACAGTGCTTGCATTGTTGCGTTTCGTTCCGTCAGTGAGAGCATCGGAAGCCCAATTCCCCTCTCCCCGTTTCCCTTCCACTAAATACAAGCTGGCAACGCACTTTCAACTACCCTGGTGTTGCAAGTGTCTATGGACGATGGTGATCACTTAACATCAGGTGACCCACCTGTTCGTATGCCAACCATGATATAAAAAAAAAATTGAGGACAACATTAATCATACAGTTTTTGGAGGGATTTTAGTCCTTCACGTAGAGATTTTTACTTCTTATTTTGCGTCATTTTACTCTTATACTTCATGGCATCTTATATGGTATAGCTCGGTTACTATGCACGAGTGAACTGAATAAATAATGGTCAGTAAAATGAAATCAGACGTATGAAATAAAAAAAATCTAGAAAGTTCTACCAAAGGGGCCACTACCTTGTAGGGTATTAAATTTTATCACAGAGTAATCTGTAATAATTATTACCCAGTTAATAAGTCGTGATGGTAAAGTCATTTGACCAGTGGAATATCAATCCAATGTCAGCAAGTTCGAACCTCGGCTTGTACCAAGGACTTTTCGGAATTCGCGTACATTAACTAATTTAAATTGGTAAAACTATCGAATGAAGGTGAAACAAAAAATCGTGAGGAAACCTGAATCTGAGCAATGTTCTTGTAGTACCACCGTATGTGGGAACAATATACAACTGTGGTTTTTTTAGTTTGAAATCGCCAATACTTCGTGGTCTGGTGTTTATGCTTATACCTTACTTTGGGAAGTGGCCTGTGGCTGATGATGATGAACCAGTTGATAATAAATACTATAAGGTATACTAACGCTGGGATTGCGATACCCCGGGTCTTGAGCGGGACCTCCCCGCCGTCCTGTCAGGGCTCGGGGGCACCCCCGCGGACGCGCCCACCGGCGAACGCTTCGCTCGCGCTGTCAACCAACCAACCAACCAATGTCACCCATATAATATCTGTGTATTCCCCAAACAGCCTCACATGCGAATAAAGTAGCAATATCACCTCTTATCGTCGCATAGCAAACAACACTGTGCACATAAATTTGACTGATTTCACAGGGAGAGTGAAAAAACTGATTTTTTTAATAGCACGGTCTCGCGTTTTCCTCTCGATGATGGAACTGGATCGGCCATACTTTCCGAAGGGCCAACAGCTATATTCCTAAGGAGACAGGTAAGGCAGGCGGAAACGTGGTCGACCTAGACAGACCTGTGTTCGCAGAGTCTACAAAGTTTGGGCGTACTTGGAGTGAAGTGAAGCGGGAAGCCATCAACATATCGAGATGGAGAAGCATCGTGTCTGCCCTCTGCCCCCACAATTTCAGGCCATAGGATCCCAAGAGGGAGAGTAGACTTATTGGTTGAAACTTACAAAATATGGTATGTAGTTTGGACACGTCATTAGAATATTTATACAATTAAATTTCAAAGAAAAAACCGCCAATTTTAGATTTAAGCGGTGTTGTTTGCTAACGACTATATACACTTAAATTTTTATAGTGAAACCGCTTTAGTACCGCCGAGATTTAAAACTAAGCAACATTAAAAAGAGACAAACATACACATGCATAGGTTTTAAAATGCGAAAGAGTGAGATAGGATACGTTATACAGTGTTTCTTATGTTCGTAATCTCCTCATTGTACATTGCACTAACTAATATCTGCTTTGGTCTGAGCGTTGTATTTGAGTATGTTTGTACGTATTTCTGTGTGTTTGCGTATTACAAAGCCTTGGGAAAAGGCAACACAACTAGTGTTGTGTATTGTTCACACGTATATATGGATATTATATCATTTTTTGAAGGTTTCATAATATTTCGTATTTTCGTTTAAGTTCACTCTCTCTGTTTCACATCTATACTTTATTCATTGAAGAGAGCTGATAATAATAATAAATAAATATCATTATTTATTAATTGGTATAAAACAAAGTCCCCAAACGCGTCTGTCTGTTCGCGATAAATTCAAAAACTACTGAACGGATGCATAAAATGCCGTTTTCACCAGTGGATAAAGTGATTAATGAGGAACGTTTTAGTGTATAATTTGTCAAGGTTTTTTTTATAATCAGGGCGGGACAACGTCTTCCGGGCCTGTTAGTTAAATATAAAATGTAAATAAGTAAAATGACTTAAAATATTGAATACTAGCTTATATCAGCGGCTTCGGTCGCGTTTATATAAATTTGACCGTTTCCTCATGGGCAGTACTTTTTAGATAGATGAAGGGTACCCTATGTCTTTTTCTATACTCCTCACAATATAAAAAAAACATACAAAATGTTATGATGATCAGATCAATAGTTAACACGTTCCGTACCAAGCCGTTTTTAGCTGACATGTTTTTTAGGCCATTTGATATTTTGACAAAAAATATGATTCATTATCATTCTTTCCCACTGTCTACGCTATTGGCCTGACGTCCCTTCACAGCTTCACCGGACTACATCACGTATTATGATACAATATTACGTTACAACATCATACATAACATGACATAAGTAATTATTTTTAATTGTTATCAATAAGTGGTACACGTGGCCTAGAGATCAAATTTAGCGTGTACCACTGGTGGTGCACGTGGCCTAAAGATCAAATTTAGCGTGTACCACTGGTGGTGCACGTGGACTAAAGATCAAATTTAGCGTGTACCACCGGTGGTGCACGTGGACTAAAGATCAAATTTAGCGTGTACCACCGGTGGTGCACGTGGCCTAAAGATCAAATTTAGCGTGTACCACCGGTGGTGCACGTGGCCTAAAGATCAAATTTAGCGTGTACCACCGGTGGTGCACGTGGCCTAAAGATCAAACCTAACACACTAGCACAGAACGTGTTTAAGCGTGAAAGCGTAAAAAAAACTCATATTCTGATTCATAATATCACTATGGACGGCCAGTCTTTGACTATATGATATAAAACACATAATATCCTTAAGACAAATAGTAGTCCGATGAAGCTGTGAAGACCCTGCCGGGTCAATAGCGTAGTCAGTTCGAGAACCTTAAGACAAGTATACTTCGCTTGAAGCACACACTACAATATTTCTCTAATTTACCTATATGCGCCCCTTTTCCTTACTGTAAAAAATATGCTACAGCGCAATGTCTTCAATGCTGACTACCCAAGAAACTTAACTTTGTCACACTTTTGTAAAATAACCAATAGCTATAATGAAACTCAATTTTCCTCGCAGAGTCCTAAAGATTTTTTTTACATACAAACACTATCGCACATACATATTGTATATATATACCTTGCTGAGCCATTTCTCCTTCTTCGGTAACGCATAAAAACAACATCGTACATGATTATTTGCATTATTTATTCGAGTATAACATTTTGTTTTGTACAATATTTCATAAAAAAAAATTAACATAGCAAATTAGTGTCGTCTTCGAGATAATTATTTTCAATTACTCTTGTATCTTGTGCATACTGAAATTCAAAAATTTTGATTACACAATTGAATTTTAAATAATAAGGGATCATTCATAAAATACGTCACTCAAAATTTTATATTTTATTTATTTATTTAAACCACACTCCCTCTCTCCTTTGTTATGATAAGTCATATTTTCTATTACTCCTTCTATCAATATTACGTCACGAATGACAGATACCCCTACATGTACAAATATATACATGAAAAAAAAAAAATTTTTTAGATCCCAATTGTTACATTTTGTCACATTACCCCCTTCCACCCTGTCACAGTAAACGATAACCCCTCCGTTCTTGTTACAGTAAGCTATACCCCCTCCTCCTTGTCGCATCTTGGCCGAGAAAATGATACCCTTTCCGCCTTGTCACAGTAAGCGATACTCCTTTCCCCTTGTCCCAGTAAACGATACCCTCTCTCGTCTCGTTGCAGTAAGCTATAGCCCTCCCCTCTTGCCAAAGTAAACGATACACCCTACCGCTCTTGTTACAGTAAGCTATACCCTTCCCCTCTTGTTACAGTAAGCTATACCCTTCCCCTCTTGTTACAGTAAGCTATACCCTTCCCCTCTTGTTACAGTAAGCTATACCCTTCCCCTCTTGTTACAGTAAGCTATACCCCCTCACCGTTGTCACGTCTTGCCACAGTAAACGATATCCCCTCCCCTCTTGTCACTTGTCACAGTAAAATACACACCTCCCCCTATAAATGTGAACGTATTTTATAGAACGGCCCTTAATGTAAACAGAAACGAAACGTGACATAGAAAATAATGACGACAAGGAATAATCAATTATATATCTACATTTTTATTATTAAAACCCGACGAGAGGTAACGAAATTTTTGAATTTCATTTGAGACCACGTGCAACGGCGTGCTGATTTTATTGGCACGACAATTTTAATAAAATACTTAGCGCCTATTATATATACTGTCACGTTTGGGCGTGTCTGTTAGTTAGTGTATACCCAGTAACCAAGCGAGGTGATAGGATATTTATATCAGAGTACACCGGGACTACCATATACATGGTAATAATCCCGTAACATTGATTTTCTTATGTGTTGTCACGTCCCGAGATTGATAAGCGTATGTTCTAGTTGCTGAGACGCTTGCAGTACAGTATGACAGCGATAACTGTCTACGGATGATAAATCGCTTAGTGAGCGCTGTTATTATTCACAGTTCACGTAGCAGTTAGTGTTGTTATTATACACTTCACGAATAGATATTTTATTTGCGGGGTGATCCTTCGATCAACAATAACTAGATAAAAGGTCACGTACAAAATCGCAACCAACTGCTGTCCGCGTAAATATATACTTATCTAGCTATCTGTTTACTAAGAAAGGGAGAAAAAAAAGCTTTAAAATAGTTTTAAGTTCAACCTAATTATAACCATGACACCTAGTAATAAAGTAACAAATTTTTTAAATATTATCTAATACTTACGATAAAACGAGCAAAGCAATAAATTACTCCCGTCATTTACAAATGAAATGACAACATAAACAACATTTAGTGTGAATTCAACCTTAACATGCAATGAATAAAGTATTTTTTTCCCGTTATTGTGCGTATTTGTGCGTGGTTAGCAAGCCTTGACCAAACATTTGTACGACAGGTTGAAAGTCGGTAATTTTGTTCAAAATTTGATATTATTTGTTAGTTTAAAGCTTAAAATATAAATTATTCAACATATATTTAGCGAAATTAAGACACTCCGGCCGCTAAATTGCTTTTTCGAGTATTATTTTAGCATCATTTGAATACACTGCGGCATTGTGAAACGTGCTTACATTGGCTGTGCTTCCAACAAACTAAACAAAATAAAAGCTCACATTTCAATTGAGCTGTTATAGACGTATTTTTCGCACCGACCCGATATCTAGTTATTGTTGAGCGAAGCGGTGATCAAACCAGTCAAGTATATTAACATAGTATAGTAACACATACGTATGTTACTCCTACTATAATGCATGCAGGGGAAAAGGGAAGGGGACGGTAGGAGATGGGTATGAAAAGAGGAGAAAAAGGGGAGCAGAGGAGATAAGGGGAGGTGGGGGAGTAATGCGAGTGCGGAGGTACTCACGTAGACTGGCGGTGCCGGGCTGCATCTTG
This sequence comes from Antheraea pernyi, assembly GCA_015888305.1. Classification (NCBI taxonomy): domain Eukaryota; kingdom Metazoa; phylum Arthropoda; class Insecta; order Lepidoptera; family Saturniidae; genus Antheraea; species Antheraea pernyi. The sequence goes on along the minus strand of MU159141.1, from coordinate 168,703 downwards.
TTCCGGCTCATGTGCGAGTAGAGAGCGCGCGCGCGGGCTCGCTGTGCCGCCGCCGCGTCCACCGCGGACACGGAGCGCGCCGCGACTCCGCCCGGGGACCGCTCTGCCACCGACATGCATACACATTACACAACGTCTCCACTTTAATAATACTAATCCATACAAATATAACATGCACCCGTCACAATTTTAAACTTAACCGATGCAGGCGTTCCTTTGAGATAATTGATCGTAGCTACCTGAACGAATGTTATTTCGCTGCTTCGGAACATAATAATAAATATACATCATTGAACGAACAAATCAACGGGAAATAAAGTCCTCGTCATTTTTTTTAGGAACTCTGAATATAACTCTAAAAGTTCAGGCTTGCGCATAACATTGTCATAAGTTTATACAAAATAAACCTAAAACATTAGTATAGGAATCGAAAATTGGCATTTATTTATCCATGAGTTATCTCAATGTTTGTTCGGGCATAAATTGGTTGGGGGTAGCCAAAATTTTTTTTTTTGACACATTGCTTGTCAATGGACTATCGGGATGATCGGTCACTTTCTCGACGGACTTGCTCGGCGGCACTTGTTCGAAACTCGGCATCGGCAACGGCGGCGGAGAAGACATTATATCAAGTAAGTGAGCGTTTTATCCCGGTTATAAAGAGACATACTTTCGGCATATATTTTTCCAGGGGTATCTACCTCCAGCCAATTTTAAATATACAGTCCATTGCCTAGGCTAGGTACCCCGATCAGTCTGGGTGTGGTGGTTGCCAACCCAATGTTTAGACATCATTACATAGTATAAAACAAAGTCCCCTACCGCGTCTGTCTGTCTGTCTGTTCGCGATAAACTCAAATCTACTGAACGGATTTTCATGCGGTTTTCACCAGTAGATAAAGTAATTCATGAGGAAGCTTTAGATATATAATTTGTCAAAGTTTTTTTAATCAGGACGGGACAACGCCCACCCGCCCTCTAGTATAATATAATATATATATATATATATATATATTATTTATGTTTTGCTCAGTTACGTCCAGAGCTGTCAAAAATGTTGGCAGTCTGTAATCCACACTACTCATAGTAGGAATGGAGAGTACAAATAGTACCCCCACAAAGCGCCCAATTAGCCTTTAACATTAGAAGAGTCAACATCCACCTAAATATGCAAACATTATTAACAATTGGAGCATCAACCGACCAATAATCGGTGGAAATAACAAAGTAACATTCAATTCAACATTTTTATTTTAACGCCATCTGTTGTTCATCATTGTAGTTACACATACATGTTTATTATTTTGTGATTATTAAAAGTGTTTTTAACACCAACTGCGACACTTTTGATGGTTTCTTAACGTACTACGTAGTGATTATTATTTGTGTTCATGTGGTGGGGATCCCTCCCAGACTAAGTCGACAAAATATCGATACAATACTTTTAAATTCTTAGTTTATCGATTTAGAGATACAGGAAATGATGTACCAAACATTATTAGATTTCTTTTTATATTATAGGAGGCAAACGTAACAGGTGGGACAGCTGATATTAAGTGATCACCGCCGTCCATAGACACTAATAACACCATGAGTGTCGTAAGTGCGTTGCCAACCTGTGTTTAGGGGAAGGTGGAAGAGGGAAGAGGGTAGAGGGGACGAGGAGGTAGGCATCCGGCACTTAAAAATCTCTTGAATTTCAGCAATCGGATACCTCTCATAGCGACGGGTATATGCGAGACTGGAGGTCGGTCCTGCGAGGCTCTACGTCTCCTCAACGAGTTAGTTCTGCTCACACCCGATATCAGATTCTCCGTTGATGCTTTTTTTTTTTTTTTAAATAACACATTACCGTACATACGTCATCCGAGAACCGAGTGCGTAGAACATTCCAGAAACGCAGCGTGCAAGAGAATTAACACATTGTATAACTTAATTTATTAACGGATCCATCGAAATCATGTACGTTACTTATTTTGTTTGATTTATGTTATTCGGACGATTATGTCAAATAACTTCTGCAAATTAGCAAATCCCGACCATCAGGAGAGCTTTGATATATGAGTTTTTCTTGAAAAGATGGTGATTTTTTGATATTGTTTGTCACAAAAAGACATTTTTGACAGTCTTACCCGTATATTCTGATATAGCCCATGTTAATAATTTAACGCACATTATAAGCAGAAGCCTTTATATTGATATTGCAGATACTTGAAATAGCAATTACTTGTTAGCTAATGTACTCTAATACCTAGAACCAGATACCGGACTCGGATTACAGTGCAAGTTCCCATCGTGAAGTGCTCACCATGTGGAATGTACACATTGTGGGACAATGAAGCGGTGACAAAGGGACAATCTCGCTCTATCGCTTGAGCTTGGAGGTTCACACCTTAGTTTAAGTTTTATATTGTAATCAATTAATTATATTATAAGTTTTTGTAAACGACTAAACATTGCCTTTCTTTTAAAAACCTCCTACAGACGGCCTATACCGTAATCTACTTATAAATTTTCATTCAAAATCGAAACAAATAAATAACAATTTCTTATACTTCTGTATATATATACCTATATACGAGATATAAACCGCGAGATATTTTGTTTTTGTATAACTGATGGTTAGAGACAAAAATCCGCTAAGTTGAGTCTGACTGGTCTATCGAAGATTCAGTAGTTTGAGTACGATAGATACATTTCTGTTAATATATATTAAAAAAAAGTTTTCTTTTCTACTTCCTCTTCGTTCGTTCTTTCAGTTCAAGATTTTTAACGCAAGCCTAACTCAAGCTTGACCGATTTAATATGTTTCCATTTTAAGACGGGGCAAAAAATATGTAAAAATATTCATCGTTTTTTGTGAAAGCAAGATAAGAAAGAAGGTAAAAGTTATAAAAGTGACTAACCTGAGACACTGGCCGAGGGACTCCTGGGGCTGACGATGGCTCTTCTCTCTGAAACACGACACAGTATCTGTTAATATGTGTTTTTGTTTACAACCAATCTTCTAGTATATTATTACTGTCATTTTCAAGTTATTCGCAGTCATTTCAATAGAATAACAAGATGGCCGCTCTGTCAAAACTTTCCAGGGAGTTTTTATAGCATGTCAGAATTCATGGTCCGTGGTATTATTCCCCATTTGCTTGTGCACAATAACCAAACTATATTACGTAAGACACGAAATTACCAAATATTACGAAAGGCTACTATAGATTGGATCAATATGTGAACGATGGTGACGTCTGGAATTGACTCGTCTCTGTGCATCCACTAAAAACGGTATTGTAACGTATAATGTATATATATGTGTATATATATATATATATGTGGGATGATTGAGAACACAGTGGAATCTGGAGAAACAATCTTTAATTCGTCTTTACACAGTTTACAACTTATATTCTTATAATCTTTATACACCGCTGACCTCTCAAAAAAAAAACCACTAGTCATATTACACTTTGACTTTTTTAAATAAAAATACCATACAAACGGATACGAGTCATTTGAGCCGTCCTTCAATGTACAGATCAAACGTAGACACAAATATTTAACCCGATCGAGTTTGTTGCCGGTTTTTCTCGGTGACTGGGTTGTTTGTCCGAACCGGTGGTAGTTTTGACGTTCATAAGCGCCTTATCAGGGCCTAAACTGAATAAAGTATTTTTGATTTGATTTGATTTGACACCACCACTATTACAAAATGTACAGTCAAATCACACAAGAATATGAATAAAATATAAAATCCAATATAATAAAATATTTGAGCATTCAGACGGCCAAAATCACATTACTACGACAATGTGGAACTTCAAGCAGTCGAAGCGCTTGTGACGTATCTACAGGTTTTTTATTTATAATACCGCTGGTTGGGTGAAAGAATATGATTTATGTAAAGTCGTAATAAAATCATTAATTAATTATGTGAAAGAATTGAAACTGTACCGGTGCCGATATGGTGGAGGCTGTCAATACTGCCCACGTTCTTTTCCCTTTCCAACTGCTTCTGTGCAGCCGGGTCCAGCCGCAGGAACAGCTGCTCTGCATCATCGGGGAAGTGGTTCTTGTACGCCCAGTACGCTCTGAAATCATTATACATCATTTGATTCATGATTACATCAACCTGTACGAGACACACTCCGGAACCACGGGCCCAAATCCCAAGGAAAAGGCACAATAATGACATGATGATGATGATCTTATGTATAATGAAAACATAAAAACCCGATTGAGTTTGTTGTCTGTTCTTCTCACGTTCATCCGTTAGTTTGTTAGACCTGTAGACGTTGAACTGATATTCCACTGGTCCAACCACTCGGCTACTGTGACTTGTCTTTTGGGAGATGCCTGTGGCCCTGTTGTGGGTGCCTCTTACAGGCTGATGATGATGGAGAGGGGAGGGGCGAGGAGGGGGGG
>MU159141.1:97709-164145 GCA_015888305.1 Antheraea pernyi | reverse complement strand
GGGGGGGTAGAGTACCTGCGTCCGTTGTTCCTGGCGGCGCTGTCCGCGTCCGCGCACGCGCGTCGGATGGCGTCGCGCACTCCCGCCTGCTGCCGCTCGATGCTGGAGGGGGACCAGCTCTCCAGCAGGTGCACCAGTATCTCACTGCAACGCACAAACACATTCACATATCAACATAGCTTTATATACCAGGTGACTGTTTAAAGGGCGACAGCGTTCAATCGTGTGATAGTTCATGGTCACGTAAAATTATATATAAAATTTATATATAAAATTATATAAAATAATTATATCACAACAAATATTAATAAACAACAAAGAGAACCTAAGTTAAAATTTGTTCTAAGACTTTCAAAAGTAGAAACACAAACGTAATAAGCTTAGGTGCAATGACCGGTGCCGAAAGAGCAAGGGGCGACCCGGAGATAATAACCTTCGATAATAAAACGGACAATAAACCCTTTTGTTTTGATCATGCCGTTCCCACGTTCACTTTCAATTCAACCCGACGGTCTTTGACACTGTTGCTTTAACATAGACGCGTAGAGGATTGTGTATAATTTTTGTATTTTTCTATATAATTAGGTGAAATATTAAACACTGATTTTTTAAATTGACTTTGAACGAGAATCGAGTGCTGAGTATCGTCCATAAATATTGCTACTGTCTAAACATTCATCTCGTATATGACTTTTCTGTATGTGTGTACTTGACTCGACTTCTCCTAAATGGCTGGAGATTACGAGTACGTTATTAAGTAAACATTGATGGGGGGCGGGTTCTTCATATGCTTATTTTTAATGACATAGAGAATAGGGGGTAGGGTGTTAATTACGTCACCAATATTTATTTCTTGAACCAGAACAGATTTATAAATGTTTACATAAACATGGGAGAGGGTGGGTATAAGAGCATCACTTGCATAGTAAATTACAAAAATTCCGCTTATGTAATACTTGAACAGCCTCAAACGGGTCAAAAGAGGTATAACTTAAAAATTAGCTAAAACTTGTTAAATATCACGAGTACGTTTTGGATAGGTGTGATCGGTTACCTCAAAGTCGATCTGATCTCCTTGGACTTGTTTGTGGTCATGTTGGTCGCGATGACGGGCAGCAGTCGCGGCGAGTGCACGTACGTCACGATGTAGCGTACGCATAAATTACCGGCCGATGACACCACCTGCGTACAAATCACACTAATGACCACCTGCATATAAATTCACACTAATGATCTCCTGCGTACAAATTCACACTAAAGATCTCCTGCGTACAAATTCACACATAAGACAACCTGGGTACAAATTCACACTAAAGACCACCTGCATATAAATTCACACTAAATATCTCCTGCGCACAAATTCACACATAGGACAACCTGGGTACAAATTCACACTAAAGACCACCTACATATAAATTCACACTAAAGATCTCCTGCGTACAAATTCACACAGAAGACAACCTGGGTACAAATTCACACTAAAGATCTCCTGCGTACAAATTCACATAGAAGATCACCTCTGTACAAATTCACACTAAAGAAATCTCTAGAACAGAAAAAAAAGCGAGTACAACGTGACGTATAAACTTCCTTAGAGCGTCTTTTAATCTTGTGTTGGTTTCGTTAAATAAATTATCCTCAATCATACATGTTTAAAAATTAAATATACTTAAAATAGTAATAAAAAAAAACAAGTAATGAAAGAATTGCAAAAAAAAACACATAAAACATAGAAAATCATTTCTAATCATCATCATCAGACTAACCTTTGCAGAGTTCTGTATGAGGTTTATCAGCTCCTGGAGTATGTAAAGGCTGAACTGTTCCAATTTATTCCTCAGGACCTTCGCCATATGCGCTATAGTGATGCAAGCTTCTCTGACCACCTAGAAACATGGTAATAATAAAAACAAATCTCGACATATCTGTTAGATTTCCCAACATTAGCCGTGAGAACTAATAAATGGTAGGTGGTAGATCCACACTGAAGCTATTGCTGGTTTCAGCACGAATGGGTCGGCTCATCAGGGGTAGTACGACCCTCTCATAGAAAACCGACGTGAAGTAACAGTGCTTGCATTGTTGTGTTTCGTTCGGTCAGTGAGAGCGCCGGAAACCCACCTCCCCTCCCCCTTTCCCTCTTCCCCCGAACAGGCTAGCTAGCACTTGCGACTCTCCTGGTGTTGCAAGTGTCTATGGACGGTGGTGATCACTTAACATCAGGTGACCCACCTGTTCGTTTGCTTCATATGGCATAAAAAAAATTAATAATAATGAAGCTGGATATAGACTAACTGTAATATATTGAGTGTTGCTCCGTTATATTTCGATTAATGGTCTCGAAACTATTTAATTACAAGTGCCAATGTTGATTATTGTAATCGATTGTAAGTTTCGTCTGTATCGAACAGATGGCGCTTTAGATTAGTTTGTTGACAGAAAACTGTGGGACTAACTGTTATAGATATCTCACAGATGGCGCTACACAACTACTTCGTAAGAACTGAGCCACAGCGACGCGTGACCGGGTCAGCTCTAAAGCTAAAATCATAGTTTGTAATTATATCTAGAATGTCAGCTTTCCACTTTGGCTTAAGATTGGCACTAATCTCTTTTACTCGATGCTAAAAAAAATATTGTCTACTAGCTATGCCCGCGAATTCGTCTGCCTGGAATCTAAAGTAAAAAACAGTGATTAATAAAATCATCTGAATGTATTAAGTCCATTTACTTCTGTACTCTTCTCTCTTAATATAGTCACGACGTAATTAAAATTACAATAACTTTTTATACAGTGAACCGATTTTAATGAAACAAAGACCCTACTCGAGGATGGGCTTTATGATATTCTCCCTAAGGTTTTATCGTGAACGCAGTACTTTGGTAGTGATGCGGGTTTAAACAACAGACAGAAATTTCTAAAAATTATTGAAATGTGTTTTATTACTTATTTGTAGAAGCCGGTATCAATTTTTTCCACAAAAATCTAAAAAATTCAGACATTTTAGATTAAATTTTTATAATATTTCTAATTTCTATAAATACAAAAGGTAGCAACAACTGACCTGACTCCTCAGATCCTTGATGACAACGAGGAAAGGCACTGAGAAGTCCTTGAGATGTGCCGCGAACTCTGTTGGAAACTGCTGGTGTGCGTTCGCGACCAACAACGAACGAATCTTCTTCAACTGCGTACAAAACATATCATCATCGGCCTGTGAAAGACCTGCTGCAGGACCATCGGCCTCTTCACGAAGGTATGAGCATAATCATTCCCATGGCAGCCAATGAAGTATTGCTGATTTTAAACTCCGAGTAATTCACGGTTTTATTATTAACCTATATCTAATATTATTCTTTTTTTTTTCGCTTAACAGCTTCACTGGACTACTAAGGTGAGCGCTTAAGGCACTCAGCCGATTTTATTTGACAACTAGCTCAAGGGTGCACGGCACACCTTGGCTTAGGCTGTTACCTGGGGGTGCAATGTCAGGAACCTCCGCGTGGTGCACCCCGGGCAACGTCGACCGCTTCTCGGTCGGCGGCTGATACCTGACGAGGCGTGAGCCTGTTATACGGACTCAGATCCCGCCTCTTTCGATGACACCTGCTATATTCATGGACTCTGATTTTTCGGGCTCAGGCTGCCCCTCGTCGTCTGGGGGGGGGGGCAGGCAAGCTTTACCTGTAGTGGTTTTGGAGAGGGCTCCGTCATTGGACCGCCTTTCTGTTTCAAGCGGGCACGGTAGGGAGTCAGCCAGGAGTGCGAAAAAAAAAAATAGTAAATGCACAAGCGCGGCGATGGATTTGGATACGGAGGCGGAGGTGAGGGCGGCTCCCAAGGTGAGTACCTCTCGCAGTGGGACTGCGAGGCGGGTCAGCCGCAACGTGGGTGGTCGCGGGGTTATGGGGGAGGCTGACGGGTCGTTTGACCGGGCCCTGGCTGACAGTCTGAGTGCGGCGGAGTCGGAGGCGGGTTCCGACACCGGCTCAGTCGTTGCCTCGACTGTTGGATCCAAGGCGGGATCAGCGGCGAACTCGGAGGCAGAGGCAGATCCGTTTTACGTGGAGGAGCTCGACGTCTTCACGTTGAAGACGTTGGCGGGGGTCAAGGTGACGTCCATACTGGAGACCGTCAAGAAGTCAGGGAATCTGTCGGGGCCCTGCATAAAGGTGCTGAAGGGGGCAGCTAGGACCCTTAAGGAGGTGGTGGAGGCGCTCGCCGACCGCACGGAGGGACTCCAAGAACCTCCGCCGCCAGGTTGAAGACCTCAAGGCAGAGGTTCTGACCTGGAAGCAGGAGGCCAACGCCCAAGACCGACCCCTGTGGAACCCCGCAAGCCGTATGGCGCCGGAACATCTGCCCTCTGGCGTCCACGAAAGCGACCTCTCTCCCGTCCAGGTACGCCTCCTACAGCCGCCGCAGGTACGGGGGTACTCCGAAAAAGCGGAGTGCCTCCCGTATGACACCATGCGACAGACTGTTGAAGGCGTTGGCGATGTCCAAGGACACCGCCAATATTCTTTCGCCCTGAGAGGTCACCTCCATGGAGACCTGTTTTAGGAGGGTCAGGGCGTCCAGCGTGGAACGCCCTGACCGGAAGCCAAACTGCGCGCTCGACAGGTTCGGCCCCACTTCCTCAAGATGCCGGACGATCCGGGAGGCAACGATCCTCTTGAGCACTTTCCCAGTGTCGTCCAGCAACACTAGGGGCCGGTACGCGAGCGCAGTCTGGGGGGCGGCCTTCTTTACCTATCAGGCAAAGCCGCCCCGTCTTCCAGGGCTTCGGGAACTGCCCGACCACAAGACAGCGGTCAAACAGCACCCGAAGCCACACTCCCAGATGGTCCAACGCTAACGCTAGCATTGTTAGGCTTCGTTCGGTCAATGAGAGTGCCGGAGGCACACTTCCCTTTCCCTCCTCCCGACCAGACCACACTCAGTCATTTCCTATACAAAAAAAAGATAATTATTTATATAACCTGTAGTACTTGACGGTTTCATTATCACTATAGTCTGAGAACCGTGGCCTTCACAGAGAAAGAAGATTCTGTTGACAGACACTATCAAAATAAAGCCCGTGGCGTATGGTTACTAAATAACCTGAACTTAAAAAGGTGCCCGTCACTACGGTGGATTTTCACGGTATATGTTTGGTGTTTATGATGGCTATTGCATAGATCTCTACCCAATGCGTGAGGCTGGCACTGAAATCTTTAAATGTCAAACGAGAACCCCAACATACAGCTGCAAGTTATAAAAAAGAATCCTAAATAATCAAACATACATACAAGTAGCTTTTAACTCCGCGAAATCACGTGAAACTTTGTAAACAATATGAAAAATCATTTTAAAACTTTTTAACCGCGAGAGCGCATGCTGTTTTTGGTAATCGACTTTATACAACGTACGTAACGTTTATATTGGCATAAAATTACCTACCGTAGATAAATAGTGAATGCAAAGTTACGCGGTTAACCCTCTCTCGTCTCGTTTGCACCTCACATCGTTCGAGACATCGCGTCGCGTCAAACGCTATACGCGTCTGTGTTGTGACCGTCTACAACCGCGGCACGATAAGTGGTAACAAACTTTCATAGCTTTCCGAACACCGAAGGATTGAACAAAACGGACAACAGACAGACGTGAAGAAAACGTTGTGCGAAGTTCACTAGTCGGTCAGAGGTAGCCGACGCCGACACTTGTCCGCGTATCACATGCACTCGCGGACTTTCAGCGTCGTTCCGGACTGCACGGTGACCTTCGATAAAAGAAATGTCGCAAATGAAAGTGAATCGGGCAGAGACCCGGCCGAGTTTGCGTCGCTGCGTGGCGCATGTTTAGGTGGTGCAGGGCGGGAGAATGCTGATTCTTTTTTTCCGCGCCAAGAAATAAAAACAAAACGCGGGAGCGCGGCCCCGCATAGAGCTTGACAATTAAAACGGTTGTTTCATTCAAAATACCATGTAAATTTTAACGATTAACCAATGATACATACAATACATATTAAATAGGAAATTACAAACGATTAATAAGCACTATACACATTTAATTCTTACACGTATAATACATGTAAATATGCAGAGTTGAATTTAGTCACAGGTTCCCAACCTTTGTCGTGTAGACTTAACAATACAAGTAACTTTTATTGCTTGTACTCAAATATCAAAAGCGGGCGAGGTAAAATACGCCTATAAAAAATATACTGGATCAAAAAATTTGATCGCCGAATTAAATTGAATAACATTATTGGACTGTCAAATATAACTCTAACATGGAGCCCCATCGATCTCTGGGGTATGTATAGACTACTTTGAGAATCATCGAATTAGGGAGGGTGTTCCTCCCAGCGGCAGCCGAGTCCCCGACCAGTCGGCGCCCCGCTCCCGGCGCCTTCTCTCTCCTCACCGATTGATTTTTATTACAAGAATTTCGCTCGTGGTTTTTTTTTTGTTTTCCGCACAGCGAAACCCCGGCAACGCACACAAAGAGATTCGTATAATTCGTTTGTACGAACTTACTAATGCTATTGATTTTTATAACGAAGCAACAACGCTCCGGGGAGTACAATCTCTCGGGTTCTCTTTAAAACGCTACGTATTAAGAATAAAGGTTTCAGAAATTTAAACTTTTACGAATAGTAAATAACTCATTTGTATAGTATTATACACTTTCGAAATGCTTACATTAGTTTTTGGCAACATATATCTTTATTTAAAAGTAACTTGTTTACTTTATTTTATTTATCGAATTTATTGATGCTTATCTATACAAATAAAAATGAATCGCAAAATATGTTGCTAAGCGCAAAACTCGAGGACGGCTGGTCCAATTCGAGTAATTTTTGATTTCATTTGTTCCTTGAACTCTGAGGAAGGTTTATATGGAGAGAAAACTTGGAAAAATTGCACGGAAAAACCAAAATATCAGTTTTCTTTTACTGTAATTATGAACGCAATTTCAAATTGCTATTAGCAGCTTGAACGCATCCGCTTTTTTAATTTGACGCATGTCTCCTCCCGGGTCGTCAAGCACCTAGAGGGTGTGGGGCCTAATCTGGCGGTTGCGCAGTATGGCTTCCGGGCAGAACGGCTGGTCCAATTCGAGTAATTTTTGATTTCATTTGTTCCTTGAACTCTGAGGAAGGTTTATATGGAGAGAAAACTTGGAAAAATTGCACGGAAAAACCAAAATATCAGTTTTCTTTTACTGTAATTATGAGTGCGGCGCAGCCGAAGATACCGCGCAGCACACTCTGTCTGAGTGTGCTGCGTGGGGGGAGCAGCGCCGCCTTCTGGCGGTAGGACCGGACTGCCATGCTCGGCAGCGAACAGGCTTGGCGAGCGATGGCCTCCTTCTGCGAGGAGGTCATCTCGCAGAAGGAGGAGGCGGAGAGGGCCCGCGAGGCAGACCCTCAAAGTGGCCGTCTCCGCCAAAGGAGGACAGGCAGGAGGAGAAGGCGCTTCGCCCAACTCCTCCTGCCACCGTAGCCGGACCTGAGGGGATGGGTCGGGGGGCCCATTTCCTCTATGCACAGGTGCTGCGGACGAGGGGGGGCAGCCGCTGTGTACCCGGTCTGTCCCTCTATAGGTAGGAGCCCGGCGGTCACCTTCCGCCGGCTCTACAAGGTTGATTAGCTTGAACGATACCTTGCCGCCCCCACAAAACGGTCTGTCGGTACACCGTGGGGTTTTAGTCCGTGTGACTCGAACATAACCCACCCTCTCCCCCGGGAGGGTGGCGTATACATAAGGGATTTCCCCACGTTAAAAAAAAGAAAAAAAAAAGGCTGTTACCTGACTCATGCAATTTGCAACATATCTGAACTAACCTAAGCTATATATTCATACATATATGTGTACCAAGCATACATACCTCAACGACTCTTATATGTATTTTGTGTCGGATATTTTTTTTTCTCAAACTAATTCAATTTGATAAGGGAAAAGGATAAAACCCTTCTACTTTCAAGGATATTATTATTCTATTTCCACATACTGTACTACTATAAGAACATCTCTGAGCTTCAGGTTTCCTCACGATGTTTTTCTTCATCCTCATCCTATACTCTTACCAATGTAACATTATAATTCCGAAAAATTCGTTGATACATGTTGGGGTTTGAACCTGCGGACATCGGATTGATATTCTACCAGTTAAACCACTAGACAATTATGACATATTAAGCATGTATTATAAAGATATCCATTACCTATCGATATACCACAATATCGATATTTCGATAAAGGATCTTCTAAATAATTAATTTATCGAAGTGAAATTCCTTTGCATGCGGTGAGATTAAAATTTCAAAGTCGAGTTTTGATGTAGTACACGTGATGGAAGAAGGAAAAAGATATATACTTATCACGAGAGAGAAAAAGGGAGAAGTATATATATGAGGCACGTAAGTACATTGTGTGAGTGTCAGTGAGGTGTTAGTATTTACCGCATCGACACGCTTCTCCCAGTCGGCGGCGCGGTCTCCGAGCAGCGCGGCCGCGTGCCGGCACAGGTCGTCCAGCCCCCGCGCGCCGTACACCGCCGCCGGCGACACGCACGCGAACGCGGACTCGTCCGCCCCCACCACCCGACACTGCCGGCAAAACCTCATACGTTATGCCCACTCATACCCGCACCCACCCCATTGGACACTGTCGGCAGACACGCGCACGGTATACCCGGAAGCACCCCCCACGCGACACTATCGGCGAACACACGTACTTTATACCCGTTCTTACCCGCACCCACCCCCCACTCGAGCTTGACACTGACGACGGAACACACGTCACATTCACTCCTACCCGTCTGCTCCGTCGACATCCGAGCTCAACACTACAAACCAAACCCCTAAACATTATACCCACTCTTACCCACACCCACCCACAACCCTACCCCGCCCCTTCTCGAGCTTGACACTTGAATACAAAACCCCACAACATACCCGTTCTTAGCCGCTTCCACCCCCACTCTACACACTGCCGGCAAACTCCCATACGCTATATCCGCTCTTACTCGCCTCCCCACTGCCTTCAAAGCTCGACACTATAGATAAAACCCCTACACATACTACTCGCTCTTAAAAGATCTATCGCCACCTACATCCCTATGCCCGCCCCTGCTTGAGCTTGACATCACCGGCAAACGCACGCACGCTATATCCGCTCTTACTCCCACTCGAAACTACCGAAAAACCCTCGTACAACCATACCAACTCTAATCCGCACCCACCCCTACTCAAGCTCGACACTGTCGGTAAACACCCACACGATACACTAGCTCTTCTTACTCGTCCCCAGACGGAACTACCGACATACCCACGAACATTATATCCCCTCTTATTCGCACCCACAGCCACACGACATACATTTAAAAATTTACGAAAAGTATTAAACTCTGCTGTGTGAACACAGTTCGTTAGATTCCTCAACTAACAAATATTCTCACTGCTAAGTTGGTCTACTTCACTTAAGTTAAACCCCCCTCCCATCAAAGCTCGACACTACAAACCCAACTCCCATAAATTTATTATTTTACACGACGTCTACAAGAACCTTTCGAGTGCTCCAATCACGTTAAATGACATTTATGCAGTCAGGGGACCACAGTAAGGAACAAAGTTCTTGGGGATTGTTCCAGAAAATTAGATAGAATACATCATTCTTTATATAAATACTTTATGTCAACTGCATAAGTTTTTTTTACTGTACAAAAAAAAGGGAGACAAGCACACTGCGTATTAATGAAAGAAATGTAGGCATATCTTATAAATAACATACTCACCGGTGGCAGACGTGGTCAATTTAGCGGGAGGAGGCGGTTTCCTACTAGATGGCATACTGTAGAGACCGGCCACTGACCGTTTTGGGGGTTCGCCAGCTATTCATTCCGCCGAAGATGTCAGAATACGAGCAACACCGAACGGTTATACGGGAGTATTGGGAAGGAGGGAGGGGCATAAATTGGATAAGAATGGGGGAGGAGAGAGATAAGGTGGGTAAGAGTGGGGCAGGGGGAACATAGATTAGGTAAGAGTTGAGACCAGAGGTTGGGAATCCGATTTTTGTGTAAAATACAAAGGTGGCAGATTGTCGAAATAAAAAAATGAGACACAAAAATTATTTCCAAGATTTTGGTGTAAACCAAATTTGAAGAGAGAAATGTTCGATAATTAATAATGCAAATAATATTAATGAATGATAAACACACATGCAAAAGAATGTGTTTTTTAAAAAAAAAAATAACAAGTAAAAATATAAGATCGTAGTATGTGAGACAAGTGAAAGAATTTATGTTTCAGCAAAGAATGAATACAAAATTGTTGAGCACAATACATTAGAAAAGGTCAAAGAAAAGAACGAAGGAATTGAAATTATAGTTAGTGGAGTTTTAATAGACATTTTTTTAATATCCAGGTGATTTATGTCGGTGTATGTGTCCATTCGGTGTTAGTCCGTGACGTTGGTGACAGTGAGGAGTTACGATGATATCCCCGAAGAGGTTACATGTGATGGAAGAGAGAGAAAAAACAATGTTAAACATATTTATTAACTTTCGTCAGAGACCACTGGATACGAGTCCTTTAAGCCTAAACAAGTGACACGTCCACAGAAATGTTGTCAACTACAAAAATATATATTCTTTTTGCTAAATCATCTAAGTATTTGCCGATAGCATTGCATATCTAATCAAAAGTATAATACATAACGAGACAAGATGCGAGAGATAAATTAGTTTAAAACAAAATTTGTATATATAAAGGTTCTATCATAGGATACCAACTAAAGTAACAACTATCACAAATAATTATATACAACTAGTTTTTGCTCAGGGCTTCGCTTACGTTCATGTAGGTTTGATCTCTCCTTTTGGGAGAGTTCATTTTTTATTTTGAATGAAGTATACTCGATACCCTTCCTCATATACCCCTGACAAAGTGTATGGATAACTTCATGATGATTGGTTGAACAGTAAAGGCTTGAAAGTGTAACTAACAAACAGTAGTCCGATGCAGCTGTTAAGGCCTTAATAGACCAATAGTGTAGACAGATCGAAAAAAAAAATGTAACTAACAAACACATATTTCCATTGGTAACATTAGTAAGGATATCATTACATAGTATAAAACAAAGTACCCCTACCGCGTCTGTCTGTCTGTCTGTTCGTGATAAACTCAAAAACTACTGAACGGATTTTCATTCGTGATAAACTCAAAAACTCTACTGAACGGATTTTCAAGCGGTTTTCACCAGTGAATAATGTGGTTCATGAGGAACGTTTTCGTATATAATTTGTCAAGGTTTTTTTTTATAATCAGGGCGGGACAATGTCTGCCGGGCCCGCTAGTTACTTGATAAAATTTTAATCATATTATCTCATTCATCCTTCAATAACTACTGGTCACTATTTATCTATACTAATATTATAACGCTGAAGAGTTTGTTTGCTTGAACGCGCTAATCTCAGCAACAACTGGTCAGATTTGAAAAATTCTTTTAGTGTTAGATAGCTCATTTTAAAATCGGTGCAGCCGTTTAGGAGTTCAGTGACATACACACGTGCAGAAAAAATTAATATATAAAGATGTATATATATAAATTTACTAATCTTTGCGTAACGGATTGCAGGTAACTAGAGATAAAATGTCAACTTATACCTCATTTTTCTCGACACAGTTATAAACGTGTTCTTTACTGCGTTTATAAATTACGCGGCAGAATAGGAGCAGAGCACCAATGAAGAATGTTTCAAATTCGAGGTGTTTTTAGCATTACCCCAAACTAACTATTTAACACGGACAAAGTCGCAGGCAGAAGCCTGTTGGGAGTATTAGATTCTACTGCTAATACTTTTGTAGTTTTCTTAACTTAATCAGAGAGTTTATCACTCTATATCTGGTGATTAATGTATGTGGCAACGGAGTCAGGTACTGACCTGGAGTGGAAGCCCCGGAGCTGTCTCCCTCCCTGGCTTTCGCTGAGGTGGGTATTGTCATTGTTCGTTTCACAGTTCGCGAGACGAAATCTGCTTCGTCGACACCGGCTGTCGCTGAAAAAAAAAACCGTTTCGCTATATAAAATTTCACATTCCCAAGTCTGTTGTGGTCGCTGGAGTTGGGGAGAACTGAAACGGGTATGGATCTGGTGATATAATTCCTACCTTTATGTACAAAATTGTCTTAAGTATAAACATAAAGTCGTGCAGTTAGCAGCGTAAGTACAAGCTAAAATACGAGATTGGCCAATCATAACACAGTGGGATTTGTTCAAAGCATGTATGAGCGCAGGGATGTCGTCACCGTCGCGAGCTGAATGTAGTCAACATGATTTGAATGTAGTCCTAGAAGTCTACTCTAGAAGTTTTAAATATTTTTTTGTGCTCATATATAATTCTAAGCGAGTAAGTGCAAAAGTATCGTTTACGATCCCAGCCATTCTATCTTTCGGACTTGACGGAGAAGGAATCTGCTATAAAATCGTTCAATGATTTTGTTAAACATGTAATCATTAATCTCAAGGCATTAAACGGACTTTGAAATTACCAAGACTCTCTGACTTGCATCTAAATCATAACTGACAAATCATGGTGCCTTTTTATATAAAGCTTATACAGCGTGTCACAGAGAAGTGACTCGTTTCAAATTGCGACCACCCCTCTCTCTCTTTATATTGCTAATTCTAAATATCTTTGTACGAAAACAAGAAAAAAAAAGGATCCCGGCTATTTAGTAGTACCTAGACCGACCTACACACCCGGCCCTATGAAAAATATCATAAAAAACGGTCACAAAACACTTTTCACGGAAATCTCCAACTGATATCAACGACAGCGAACCATTCGACCGCCGACTCTTTAAACAGCGTGTACTTTGTGTGTTGCCATACCCGCGAAACCGCAGTTTTTTTATTTTATATAATAGGTGGCAAACGAACAGGTCACCTGATGTTAAGTGATCACCACCGTCCATGGACATCAACAACACCAGAGGAGTCGCAAGTGCGTTTGCCACCCTTTGGGGCGAAGGGAGGAGGAGCGAGGAGAGGGGAGGGGAGGTGAGCCTCCGGCTCTCTCACTGACCGAACGAAACGCAACAATGCAAGCACTGTTACTTCACGTCGGTTCATTAAGCGTGGCTCTACGTCTCTAGTCTAGTCGGCTCTAGTCGGGTAGTCAACTTCGCTTCAGCACACACGCCGCGGCCCCTCGTGGTAGCATTTTAATCCCTGTCCCCTGGATTGGAACTCTCTAGCGCACTAGTGCGGTACAGTGACACTGTATTCACTAAATCACCACACAAACAACACTGCACCCTACATACAGTAGGTACTTCAACTCTGCAAAGGACCCATATTTCTTCATTAGTTAGTTAGCGTTTGCTAGAACTAACAGATTTCATATACATATACGCATCCGTGGGACTACTAAAGTGAACAGAATGTTTGTTTAGCTTGCTTAGTAAGATTCACATTGTTGTATTCAGGGCAACAGCCTAAGCTGAATTTCATATACATATACGCATCCGTGGGACTACTAAAGTGAACAGAATGTTTGTTTAGCTTGCTTAGTAAGATTCACATTGTTGTATTCAGGGCAACAGCCTAAGCTGAATTTCATATACATATACGCATCCGTGGGACTACTAAAGTGAACAGAATGTTTGTTTGCAAAGGACCCATATTTCTTCATTAGTTAGTTAGCGTTTGCTAGAACTAACAGATTTCATATACATATACGCATCCGTGGGACTACTAAAGTGAACAGAATGTTTGTTTAGCTTGCTTAGTAAGATTCACATTGTTGTATTCAGGGCAACAGCCTAAGCTGTATTTCATATACATATACGCATCCGTGGGACTACTAAAGTGAACAGAATGTTTGTTTAGCTTGCTTAGTAAGATTCACATTGTTGTATTCAGGGCAACAGCCTAAGCTGAATTTCGGCCACTTTGGCACTCTTGAGCTGGTTGTCACTCACCTGACTACTTCAACTACTCGCCCTAATAGCCCGTAAAATAAGAGGCCAACAGCGTCAGTTTAAAAAACAATGTAGGAATATTTCAAGTTCATATCGTCAGACAATTAAAAACTAAACAGAATTGTTATAAAATTCCAAGTTGCCAAGTTAAGGATAATTATGGCATTGTACATCTAGAAATCGCCTATAATTTAGTTCCACACTTTCATAACTTCGGTTAGATGGCACCATTCCGTTGACGGATAACTTGTTAAAAACGGCTTTCTCATAAAAATTCCATACACTTTCATGCAACATATATACAGCAGTTGAGCAAACCGATGTGTTAGCAAATCTAGCGAAGCCTAGTAATACTAAAAGGGCTAAACTCACCGGTGGGTAACAATAGGCCAGCTTCTTTGACCTCGTCAAACTTCTGTTCGAGCAGGGCAAACTTCTGCGCCGGCAGCAGTTCCTTCTTCTTTAGATCCTGTCTTAACCTCTCGCCTGTGAGACAGAACAAACGCATTATGTAACACAGACCCATATATATATATAAAATTATAGGTGTGTCGTTATCCGCATATCATATGTAATAATAAAGTTAATATTCCATGTTCTACCGAGGTACCGTGGCTTAGATTTTTTTTTTCGAACTTACTACGCTATTGACCAAGCAAGGTCTTAACAGCTTCACCGGACTACTAAGGCGAGCGATTAAGGCACTCAGCCGATTTTACTTTGACAACTAGCTAAAGGGTGCGCGGCACACCTCGGCTTTGGCTGTTGCCTGATACATGCAATTCGCGACCTATCTGAGCTAATCTAACTATTCATACATATATGAGTTGTTGAAACATATATGTGTACCAAGCATACATACCTCAACAACCCTTATATATATTTCGTATCGGATAATATCCCGTGGCTTAGAGTGAGCATGATGCTATATAGATAATAAGGTAAACCGATGCAAGACAAATAATATCCACGTTTCAAGGAATTTCTCGTTCAAACGAGTGTCGCTATATAAAGTTTACACTCAGTATAGTAAGGAGTTCAGCGACCATTATGGTTATTTTTTTAATACTATCTCAGTGAAGTTATTAAACAGCACCTGATGGAAAGTACATTACAGTTCAAAAATAGCAGCAAACTGTTGGTGACAAGTCCCATGGGTGTGTCCCAAGTGGGTGTCTAGTGGTGTGGTGGGAGTGGGTGAGATGGTGTGTGGTACTGACCGACGTGCCTGTAGACGTCTACCAGTAGCTGCATGGCGACGTCCCGCACAGCACTGCTGGGGTCACCGACCAGCGCTGCCAAGTTGGGAACAGCAGCTCGCAGCTGTAACTCTGCTGCACCATGACTGTAACCATACAATTATCATAATTGGTATCAAATCTTTTAATAATTCCATAGTGATTAAAACCATACAGTGTTTATTTATCTACCAAAATTATACAATCAAACTGATATGGAACTACAAAATATAGCATCAAATGAAATAGAGGAAATATGCAGTAATTTCGATATAATAATGTATTTGAATATTACAATAGGGTTCCTCAACCCCTGGATTCATTTTTCGAGACACTGATCTCAAAATGATGCATCATGTTTTTAATTTTTTTTTTATATCACAACATGGTTTGGTACAAAAAAAACTTCGTACAAATGAAAAGAGTACAAATATGATTTTTTTTCCATAATTTTGTAATAGATCAGGTATTTTTTTAAGTTTATGCTGGCAACAGTCTGTTGACCTATGCCTAATGAGGTCTACTTTCGTTTGTATCGAGCTTAAGCTTTTATCGTTTTGGACAGTCCATGAGAAAAGTTATTTACGATTGATGATGAACGATAAACACATATGTATTGCTAGAGCATTGACAATATCGAAATATTTTTAGTAAACGAACATACACAAAGATTATAATCTATCTCTTTTACTCTTAGTTAGAAATTATGTATGCAAATAGTCAAGATTAAACTCAAAAATACCACCGGTTCGGACAAACAAACTCACTCATCAAGAAGAACCGGCCACAAACTGGATCTGGTTTATCTTTTCATAATATATATTTTTAAAAACATAGATAGTTATATTCGTTTTTAGTGTATGCACAGAGAGGAGCGTCATTTCGAGACGTCACAATCGTTCACATATTGATCCACCCTATAATATAGCCTTTAGATATTAAAACCCGCTTGACATGGTACTTGAACACACTATCCGGTACATAGGTAATGTGTAGTACCACCAATTACGTGATATCACAAGTAGTAATAACGCAATATAGATTATTGTAATAGTGAATGGGAAGGGGGCAAAGAGGGAATAGGGAATGTGCAAGGGGGAGCGGGGAATGGGAATGAGGGAGTGGCGAATGGGAATGAGGGAGAGGGAATAAGCAAGGGGGAGGGGGTTTATACTGATAAAGGTGACTCACGTGTCAAGGAGTGCCTGGATGCACCGGAGCGCCTCCTCGCGAGCATGCGGCGCCTTGTGGTGTAGCACGGGAGTGAGGCGCGCGAGGAGGGAGCGAGGCGCGGCCGCCTTGCACTCCCCGAGCACCGACAGGCAGGTGCGAGCCGTGTGCCGCACGCACTCTTTCGTGTCTGCCAACCTGATATCAAACACTTTCATATAGTATAACTTAGGAGAATAACATCAATGTTTACATGTTACATGGCTTTTTCCAAGTCCTCACTTGGATATAGTTTTTTTAATAATTGTTCGTGATTTCAAAAATGATTTGATCTTTTTTTGGCGTGAATCTTCTCGTTCGGCACACTTTTTTTTTGACGGAATGTGGTGGGAGTAAACACTGTGTCTAGTATAGTGTTGAAAACATCGGTTCTCGTCCGATCACTGAAGTTAAGCAACGTCAGTACTTGGGTAATTGTCTGGGTACAGTACGTGATGTTGGCATTTTATTGTATTTTTTAAATTAAATGTTTTCCTGAAATACAGAAGTTTCACTTATATCGTGTGTCCTTTAAGTCCTGTTTTTATTAAAGGGACTATTGTCATTTTTAAAATCATTAGCATTGAGTCTTGAACTTCATGAAAATAATGTATGTATTATTATGTATATGTATGTATTATGTATTTATTAAATGAACTTGAAAATACACCAGAGAACTCACCAAAATCGAATAGGAAATGTATATAATTGAGAAATTGGTAAGTTATGATAATCTAAGACAAGATAGGTACCTAGCTGACTATGGCCAAATACGTTTTGGTGCATTTTTTTAGATTACAATTTTTTGAGGTAATTTTACTTGCTATAATTCTCTTATTTCTAATAACAACTTTACACGACAAGAATGTTGTAGAGATGGTTGTATTAAATGATACATCAGAGACACCGAGAGGCTTTCACAGAGATTAAACTGTGACTGAATTCGAGAAGCCTGTCTCATATGAATCCAATTGGCTATTTTATGTTTATTGTCACCGTAAGATTATTTGGGACTTGCAACTTCTTCGCTATCGTATGTTGAACATATTTATAGAAAAGGTGTTAACATTGATAAATATTCTCTTAAAAATAAATAAAAATATATTCTTAAATTGAAATCAAACACATGGAAATAAAATATTGACACCGGCAAATGCTGTCCCGAATACCATGTCATGAGTTTTAGTTTTTGTGTATCCGGTCTTGATAAAATTGGAAGCGATGATAACTGAATTGATAGCGTGTTCGGATACAGCGCCAATGGACATAGGTCCTAATCCTTGGAACTTATTTTTACCGTAACGTGAAGCTGTGGAACAATCTCCCGGCTAGTGTGTTCCCTCCTTCCTATAACATAGGGTCCTTCAAGCGTTACGTGAAGAGACATGAAAGCCGGCATGACAACGACGACCGCCGGAGGAGGAGGAGGTATCTCTCGGTGGTTGCCATTGTTTTTGGATTGCACTGTGCTTACCATCAGGCACAGTGCAGTCACTTTGCCGTGCTACAAAAAAAAAAAAACTAATTCTGATCGTGTATCTAGAATGTCATCACTAAAAGATCGTGGTGAAATCATGGAATGGTTCTTTTCTAAGCCCACCTGGCTAGCTACCACCTTCAAGTTGAACTATAGCCAAGCAGCAGGTGGTGTGTTCCGACAGATGCAATTGGGAGCCTTGTTTACCATCTCAAGGCATATCACCATTTAACATCAGATCTGATTGTGGTCAAGCAGTAAAACCTATAAACTATTTCTTTTTAATACCTGTCGATAATGTGGCACATAACTGCGGGTACAAAGTGTGAGAAGTCAGGACCTAGGCGCTCCGCCAGCGCGGTGAGCACCTCCAGACCGTTTTGAGCCACCTGTGGAATAAAAATTACTATATCAATCAATTCGGTTCAGGAACTGTACGGCACTTCTGAATGATAAGAACCGTATGCCCTTTTCTGTACTCTTCATGAAGTGTATGCAAAATTCAATCGATTGAATATTTAAAACGTGAAAGCGTAACAGATCAACAAACATACTATAGCATTTATAATATTGTTGGTGCCGCGTGCTATCATGTAGGCTTAGCATATAGGTCATAGCTGAGTATAGACTGACTGATTCGGAAATGGGACAAAGCAAAACAAGTCACTGTGACGAGTTTACGCCTGCCAAGCACCTGTGGGTATGTTCCGGCAGGTACACTTGAGAGCCAGTCCTAGGTTTAGTGTTGTTATGGGCTTGACAGGGCTTATACAATCGTCGATACAATTTATAACACAATGGTACCAAACAAACCGCCTGGTATTAAGCAGTCACCGCAGCTTATGGACGCTTGCAACACCGGGGGTGTCACATGCGCGACCCTTTAATTTTGGTTATACTTCGATATTTTTAAACTCGACTTTTATGGCAATCGAACGATCCGACTGGGAGTACAGAAACCCCCTAGCGGCTGGAATTTGGAAATCCTAATGTGTAAACAAGCACCGGTAAGGTCATTAATTTAGCGTTGATACCATAAGATGAGATTGTGACCATAAACAAAGTATTATTAGAAAAAAAAAAACATCCTCTGTCTAAAGACGACCACCGCTGGACATAGGCCTCTTCCAAATATCGCCACAATAACCGCTCTTGCACTGTTTATATCCGGCGAGCTTATACTAATATCAACAAATCTTTGGCCCAACTTGTTGCAAGTCTACCTACGTTGTGTTTTACCGTCTTCCTATATCCACATAGATGGTTAAAATTACCAGATAAATTAATCTTTAGTTGGCATACAAGCCATTTCATCTCAACACTCGTAGACCTATAAACAGGTTATCTTCACTATAATTGTAGATGTATTTCAGTGCAGTAAACACTACTAAACGTAAACTACATTACTCATATCCAACGTCTATCGTTAAAAGAAATTGATCTACTGATAGTTCTCAGACACGAAATTGCGAAAGAAAAAAAGGGACCACAAACGACAATATTACTAAATAAACCACAAGTAGGAAGCACACAATAGTTAACATAACAAACCAATAAAGGGCAACGAGAACTCCAAACGCATCCTTATTCTGTTGGAACCAACTATAAAATGGAGAAACGGAACAAACAAACTATTGTCCAGGCTTCAACCACTGAATGGACCAGTGAAATATTTTTTTTTATCAGAAGACCCAACATGTTTCACATCACTGCGCTAATGCAAGTTCCTAATTGACTTAATTTTAAAAACCAACGCGTAATTTTGGGTATTAAAAACATTAAGCCAATTGTCGGTTACACAGTGATATATTTTTTATAACCGACCTACATTACCCTGCGTTTGATTTGTCACGCCGAGGATAAGAGCGAGACGTACGGCGCTAAGATCGGCTTGCATGGTTTCGTAGAGCATTCTCTCTATCGCACAGCGCAATGACTGCGATAGACAGAGACGACGCCATACGAAACAAGACTTAGCCGATAATCTCGTCTTCTCTTTCGTCCCAAATCCAAAGCCTGGTACTGTATACATAAGTATTGTAACACTGTCTAAAGCAATATTACACTAGCGTAGGAATTTTTGGCGAGGACTTTAGTCTTTCATGTAGTTGAATTTATATTTTACTAGCTTCTGCCCGCGACTTCGTCTGCGTGGAATAGTTACTTTGGGCTAACGCTAACACGCAAAGGAAGCTCTCAACAGAAAAAAAAACCATTTTGGGATATTCTTTATTGGTGCTCCGCTACTATTGGTCTTCGTGATGATATATAGCCTATAGCCTTCCTCGATAAATGAGCTATCTAACACTGGTATAATTTTCCAAATCGGACCCATAGTTCCTGAGATTAGCGCGTTCAAGCAAACAAACTCTTCAGCTTTATAATATTGAGTATAGATCTATTTTTTTTTTAACATGCTTTTATTTGCTTCACCTATATGTATGCATGTTTGTTACCGACCCCTTTGAGCTCGATTTTGTCCTACTTTAAACGATCAGATTTAATTCAAACTTTGCACACCTGTCAAAGGTCGATGACAATGCAATAATCCGAAAAAAAAAAGTTAAAAAAAATTAACTAAAAAATGAAAAATAAATTTTAGTTTAAAAATACTAAAAAAACACGCTTTCATAAAAAAAACCAACTAAAGAACAGAAAATGAAATTTAATAAATTTGAATTAAGAATAGTGTAAATTAGAAATAAATGTATATTTTTGTCGAAACTTATTTCATCTCCAAATTTATTAAATTTTATTTTCTGTTTTTTTAGTTGGATTTTTTATGAAAGCGTGTTTTTTTAGTTAGTTATTATTTTATAACATTGGTAAGGTTTTATGTAGTATAGTTCGATTATTGTACACAAGTGACAGTATTGTACACAATTATAGTGTACGGGAAAGAATATCACGGAGCACGAATTCTGATACCACAAAAACTCCCTGGAATGTTCTAACAAGGCGCCACCATCTTGTTTTTTTTTTTTCGAACTGACTATGCTATTGACCTGGCAAGGTCTTTACAGCTTCACCGGGCGCCACCATCTTGTTTGATCATTGAAACTTTTACAATATCCTCGTAAAGTTATTACCTATTCGACAACGATAGCAAAAAGTTAGAAGATTGGAGAGCCAAAAAAAAAAACTACCGTAAATTAACGTAAAGTAAACGTTCTAAACGGAATACGGTGTATCCCATTCAACGAAGCGAAACGGCGCTCTACAATCGACCATAGACAACGACTCGAAACAATTAGACTATAAATGATACATCGACGATCGTCTCATATAATTGAAACAGCATCCGGTATTATCTCCTTAATCTAGTTATCTACGTCTATTTATAGCTTACAACGTTCCATTATCGGATGACCTTTGTCAATTTAGTAAATTAAAAAATTGACTGTGTTTCTTTGGAATAAGCATTAACAAGGATTTTATGGCAGGATTTTAGCCAATCATATATAATAGCGGCACGTTATGATGGCCGTTTTTACCTATGTCCAGTTATTACTGACTGTGTCAGACTCACATGAGATGAATTATCTAAACATGGCTCGGGTGTTATCTTGAGATATCGACACTGTCATTTTCGAAGTGGGCGAATATTGACTTGCCAGTCACTCTTTCTTTCTCATGTAACAAATGGCTACATATTACATTGTTTTTTTTATTTATACTCATCAAAAAATCATATTGGACAAAAGAGGGATTGGGTAAAAATATACCCGTACATACACAGCTTCGAAAAATTGTGCTTTGATATCGTAAGATCCCTCTGACACTAAGAAACTCATGTGAGTTTACGCTTATTCTTTCCCGCTCCGCACCTCCCCGCGCATACCTAAGGCGCGGTACAGCGATTGCAATCAGACTATAATAACTACGTTTGAAGGAGCAAATCGCTGTCCGTTTTTGTCAATAGTAACGTTACTTGTTTCAGCATGAATGGGTCGGCTCGCCCGGGGTAGTACCACCCTCTCATAGAAAACCGACGTGAAGTAAAAGTGCTTGCATTGTTGCGTTTCGTTCGGTCAGTGAGAGCGGCGGAGGCCCGCCTCCCCTCCCTCTCCCGCCCCTAATCCCATCCCCCAAAGGGTGGCAACGCAGTTGCGACTCCTCTGGTGTTGTTAGTGTCCATGGACGGTGGTGATCACTTAACAGCAGGTGACCCACCTGTTCGTTTGTCACTTATGACATAGAAAAAAAACGTGCAGTTAGTCCTACAATTTATTGAATATATAATTTTAGGGCACAAAGTTAGATTTGTAAAATTAGTTTTTGTATATTTGCTCTATGGTATTACACTGTTACTCTGTTATTGAAATTATTTTATAAGATATCATTACATAGTATAAAACAAAGTCCCCTACCGCGCCTGTCTGTCTGTCTGTTCGCGATAAACTCAAAAACTACTTAACGGATTTTCGTGCGGTTTTCGCCGGTAGATAAATTGATTCACGAGGAAGGTTTAGTAACGGGACAACTTCTGCCGGGCCCGCTATTTTTATAATAAAGTGAATTAACTAAGAACTTTCTTAAAAAGTTTATTTAAAATCCATCTGTTACAGATGGTCATATTTCCTATAACGACTGAATAGCAATATAATTACACTACTTATTCTTACTCTTAGAATTTACTTAAAGCGCTTCATATATTTTTAAGCTACATTTAAGTCGAATTTTATGAACATTTTTAGAATTGAATTAATCTATATATAGATAGATACGTATCAAGCCGATCGCGGCTCTCTATCGCTTGGTCCGCGCTCATGCTTGCACGCTCGGCTCAGGCGGAACGTGACAATGAGTCATGAACGTGCAGCCGGACGGAATCGATTTACAAGACGGTATCACGTCAAAACTTCAAACGTGATTGTGTAAACACCTTAAATCTTACTTTACCTCAAACAATAACAATTAGTAATGCATGTTCCTATGACGCAAAATGTGATCATGCGAAATACCTAAGCATGACACATTACACGACATTACTAATTAACTGCGGTGAGATTTCCTTTCGACTACAGTATTTTCTGACCTAGTTATTCTATAAAGCAGGAGCGAACGTGACTGTGGGATAGTAAATGAAACGGTATGTGATCTTAAAAGCATCTTGTAATGTACTGGGACTTGGGTTTTGGACGGAGCAATGAAGATAATCGTTATATTTACAACAAAAGTTAACTATAAAGGGTTATTCATAACTTTGGTAAGTGTTTTTTGGCGGGATTAAAGTTTATTTTTATTATAGCACGGCAAAATGACTGCACTGTGCCTGATAGTAAGCACAGTACAATCCAAAAACAACGGCGACCACCAAGTGACACACTATCCATCGCCGGTCGCCGCTGTTATGCCGGCCTGCGAATAGCTGGATATGCACAGGCTGATCCCGAAACGCGACCCGCAAAAGCGAATCACTATGACGGGCTTTTTCGCCATATACATGGTGGTTGCGACCCAGTCAGGCTGTAAAACCCTACCACCCCGCTTTCACCATTGCCTCGTTCGTTATTCAGCAGGGTGCACCACGTGCAGGTGAGGTTGGCTTGGATGTCTCAAGTCTTAGATGTTATTCAACACCCCTTACACCCCCATAGTTTGTCATGTAATGGCTTTAATATCTTATTCATAATCTCGTTTTATTTGACTCTGTATTTTGTAATATTGATGGTGTTTTTATGTAATATAGTTGGGTTATTGTGCACAAGTAAAATGGATGGGAAATTGTACAACGGTGCATAAAATCTGAGATGCCACAAATATCCAATTAAAGTTCTAAGAAGAGGGCAACCATCTTGTTAGAACATTGAAATCATTACAAGGCAGTTGTAATATTACTACCTACTCGACAATGGCAGTAGTAACCTAGAAAATTGGTTACTAAAAATAAAATTAATAAAAAAAAACAAATACAACGGCTATACGTTCTATAGTGACGCATTTACAACCGATAATTGATTTTTATTTATATAGAAGACTAGCGGGCCCGAAGGACGTTGATAATTAAAAAAAAAAAACTCCTAAAATTCAACCGCAGCACCACCTATCGTTTCGATTTGTAAATCAAAATCTGTTCAACCGTTTAGGAGGAGTTCAGTCACATACACGAGGCCATACGAATCTATACTACAATATTATAAAGCTGAATACTTTGTTTGCTTGAACGCGCTAATCTCAGGAACTATTGCACCGATTTGAAAAATTCTTTCATTGTTAGACAGCTCATTTACCGAGGAAGGCCATATGCTATATAGGTCATCACGCTATAACCAATAGGAGCGACGCACAAATTAATGTACGTAACGTTACACGAGTTAAAGTTAGCGGTAGCTCAAAGTAACTACTCCACGCGGATAAAGTCGCGGGCCGTAGCTAGTTATATATAAATATAACATGTCACGAATATCTATACATACGATAAGAATGTAAAGCTAACGTGTCGGTACCTTTTCGATTCTTGTGAAAACAATTGTTGCAGGTGTCTTGGAATGCCAACGGAGGGCAGGCAGGAGGAGGCGGCAGTTTGACCGCCTCCTCCCACCGTTGCCGGACCTAGGGAAGATGGGTCGGAGGACGGCCGGTGTGTACCCGGCTGTCTCCTAACAGGACGACGCCCGGCGGCAGCGATATCACTGCTGGGCCAACCGCTGGGGCGGCACGATGAAGTCTACAGAGATCTCGTGCCACCCCAACTTAGCGGTAGACGTACACCGTGGGGTTTTAGTCCGTGCGAGTCGGACATAATATCCTCAGAAGGATTCTTGGAATAAGGAAGAATACATTTCAATAATTTTTAAAGATGTCCGTCTGTTTGTATGAACACGCATCATTGCTAAAGTACCTACTGGGTTCACAATAAAACCACACCAATAAAATCATAAAACATATCCTCAAGAATAACTTAAGTCTTTTTTTATTAAAATCCGCCGACTCCATCAAAATTTATTGCAATTTTAATGCTAACGCGACGTAAGTACGAGAGAAAAGTTATACATTCAGATAACTTTATTAATTACCGTTTTTTTTTACATAAGGTTCCACGCGAACGAAGTGGCGGGCACACCTAGTCTATAATATGGTGGACGTCAGTATAAGGGCAAGAAAGTGATTGTAATATTCTGTTTTTTAATTTAGTTTATTTAGTCTTCTGTAAGATGTTATTATATTTGCAAGTTGTTTTGTAAGTTGTGATTGTAGTGTGGATGAGGGTGGCGTGTTCTCTTTGAACAAACTCTCAATAAAGATAAAGCAAAAAAAGAAAAACATTCTGTCATATTATTAAAGTTAACAGAAACAGAATGCTCGGGCCCTTGAAATTCGTTACAAAGAATATACACTGTACATATAAAGATCACACAAATCTGACCCACATACATCTAATCACTAAAACTGATAAAAATAAATGCAAGTGTGGAGTGGTCCTGACAGTCTTACATCTATTAGTGGAATGTGCAGCATTTAGCAACGAAAGACGATCGTGTAACGTACCTGACAACTTAAAAGACTGTTTAGATCAAGACGGATGTACACGAACCTTAATTTTCTTGAAAATGATTAAAGTTTATAAACTAATCTAACCTAATCTACAGTAGTACTATAATGTATGTATTTTGTTAATTGTGGTCGCTAATGACCTGAGATGTTAAAAAGCGACCTAAATAAATAAATTAAAAAATATATATTAGTTACATTCTGCTATATTTGTTAAAGTGAATAGAAACCCACCTTAAAATTTCCCCCGTTCAACCAAGAGACGAGTGCGTCGAGCAGTTGGGCGGCCAGGTCCTGAGTGATCTCCGGCTCGCGTCGAACAAGCGCGACGAGCTGCTCGCCGAGCTGCTGGCGCAGACGGAGGTCCGGCCGGCTGAGTAGAGGCAACGCGGCCTCCAGCGAGGCCGGTTGCGGATAGTGCGCCATCTAGTGGTAAAAAAACTATTATTATCTGTCTCGTCCAATATAAAGGGACTATATGACCCGCGCAACTTCGTCTGTGTGAAATTGGTTTCATACCGGTCCCAATTGTATCCCCAAAATCGAAAAATATTCAAAATCCTAAAACCCGATTACAGCGATTCCCACTGTTTCCAATTGTGAAACCAAACAATTTCAGGGACTTACTCTAACACCTACGTAGGTGGTTCAGTGAAGGACTTACGCATGTGTGGAATAAATTTCGATGAGGCGGAAGTAGCGCCATCTGTCATTCAGCAACACCAATAATTTCGTTTTGATTGAAATACGAACGACCGTTAAATCATTTGGATAGTATTTATACAAAAATCGCGAATAACAAATAGGAGAGTGGAGTTACAAAGGTGAAAATTTGAAGTTATAGACATTTTTTCTTCGATCAACAATAACTAGATATCGGGTCGGCGCGAAAAATACGTCTCGGTAAATAACAGGTCACTTGAAATGTAAGCTTTTATTTTGTTTAGTTTGTTTGAAACATAGCCAATGTAAGCACGTTTCACATACCGCAGTGTATTCAAAAGATGCAAAAATAATACCCCAAAAAGCAATTTAACGGTCGGAGTATTTCGCTAAATACATATTCAATAAGTTATATTTTAAGCTTTAAACTAACAAATAATATCAAATTTTGAACAAAATTACCGATTTTAAACCTGTGGTATAAATGTTTGGCCCACCACGCACAAACACGCACAATAACGGGAAAAAGTACTTTATTCATTGTTTGTTAAGGTTGAATTCACACTAAATGTTGTTCATGTTGTCTATTCATTTGTGAGGGGAGTAATTTATTGCTTTGCTCATTTTATCGTAAGTATTACATAATATTTAAAAAATTTGTGACTTTATTACCAGGTGTCATGGTTGTAATTAGATTGAACTTAACACTGTTTTAAAACTTTTTTTCTCCTTTTTTTATTAAACAAATAGCTACACATAAGTATATATTTACGCGGACAGCTTTTAGCTTCGGTTTTTAACGTGACCCTTTATCTAGTTATTGTTGATCGAAGCATTTTTTGATGGTAAACAAAAAATAAATAAAAAAATCTCTGTACATACCTATACTAATCACCTACAGGTGTATGTTTACTTTACGACCTTTTCTCATAACTATCAAATACACATTTAAAATTTCATAAAAATCGGTCCAACCGTATCGGAGGAGTTCCACCACAAACATTGTGTCACGAGATACTTATAAAATATATATATTTAAGTAATTTACTTAATTTTAAGTAACTAAGTTCGTTTCTTTTTTCATTTTACCAATTGAATTAAGATATTTGCTCTACTATTTAATACGTATCAAACATAATTGATATTGCAATTATTTATACCTCTATAAGTACACAGGATACACTACAGTATATCGTTTGCAAATACACTAGCGGACTAAGCGAACGTTGTCCCACCCTGACAATAAAAAAAACCCTTGACAAATTATATACCTAAACCTTCTTCATGAATCACTTTATCTACTGGTGAAAATCGCATGAAAATTCGTTCAGTACTTTTGACTTTATCGCGAACAGACAGGCAGACGTGGCAGAGGACTTTGTTTTATATTATGTAATGATAATCTCTACTCATCTACATTTGCATGTAGATGCACATTTAAATCACAATAGATACACTAGCTGTGTCCGCGGCTCCGCTTGCATGAACGATAACATTATACTTACTCTCTTTCTATGAAGAATTTTGATGTGAAACAACTATACGCGCAGGTAAGCCTGATTATTGGCTTGGCGCGACGTGGCGACGCAAAACACGAACTTTGCACTATTAACGATATACTCAAAAACATTTACGGGTCGCATATCTGTATAAAAAAAAGATTCAAATTGTTTTGTCGTCCACTCGTTATACTAGTGTTACGCGGCACGCGCCGACGACCCAGCACCCTTTGCTAAATGCCGCCAAAAACACCGCGCCTGCGCCTCTTTGAATTTTTGTATTTAATAAAAATGAATATTTATGTATATGTATAAAATCAAGTCATTATTTTATGGAACAAATTTGTAATGTTTTATCTTTACATTATGCCATTGCCGATTCTTTTTTTCTTTTTTTATTGTAGCACGGCAAAGTGACTGCACGGTGCCTGATGTTAAGCACAATACAATGCAAAAACAACGGCGACGACCGAGAGATACACCCTCCTGCGGAGGTCGTCGTTATCATGCCGGCATGCGTAAATGTCTCTTCACGTTACGCTTGAAGGACCCCATGTTATAGGAAGGAGGGAACACAATAGCCGGGAGATTGTTCCACAGCTTCACGGTGTGGCAAAAATAAGATGTAGCGAACTTTTATTCCTGTTGTAATCAGGTCTTATAGACATATAACTTATACAAAACCACGCCCGCGTAACCATAGATCACGCTGCCGTGGTCTGGGGGTAAATTTCGCTCCCGCACACCAGACTAGGCCCCCCTCGGCAACTGCTCAAGCCTAGGTCCGTTCCCTCGGCGTGGAGCCCTTGAGTACGCTGCTCGCGCGATACACTCACACAAAATCTTACATCACTGCGACAACATTACTCATGTCACCTCCACACACGTGCACGCATACACGCTTACACATGCAAGTGGAAGGGTTTTATCTTTTTTCCCTTATCAAACTGAAATAGTTTAGAATATTATCCGATACGAAATATATATAGGAGTTGTATATATAGCGTAATACGAAAAAAAAAAACTTATCTAAAACAACTTCGATGTTTCACATGTACCAGGCGTCCCGTGACGGCTCAATTTTTAAAGATTATATGAGTCATTTTTAAAATGAGCTAAACTCAATTTTTATCGTTCATATAACATGATTAATTTTTTTAAAGATTTCCAGTTTTTATACACCACGAACGAAGGTCAAATGTTGCCTTCCTTAAGGTTTTTAGTTCTTTTTTATGATATGTTTATTTTACATGTACAAAATTTGAAGGTCTTGAAAGATAATGTAAAATATTTAGAGCGGCTTAAATTGGACTTAGTTTATTTTTAAATGTAGCGACTCGTGTATTTTCCAATTCCCGTGTAATAGTTACACTAGTTTCACCACATGCAACACTGGTCTCTCTTGTTTTTTTAAATTTATGTATACTAGTGGGCGCCCAGAGGTCGACATTCGACCATAGTTCATTGATTTTTTAAAGTTTGAATTTTATTGTCAAAGGGCATTTGTTATAATATCATTGTAGAATGTAGAATAAAAAGGGTAATTGGAACGTAAGAGTAAAATAATACATACAGTCGAGCATAGCAACCTCCTTCACAACCTTTTTTGAAGTCCTTTATTGACAGATGTCAAAATGTCTTTTTTATTTATATGTGTGTATATGTTGTATAAAATTGAAGCAGTAGTGTGAGTAATGCATATTTTAATTAATTTAATGTACTTCTAATGCATTTTATATAAAATAAATAACTTTCTGCACTTCTCCTCCATATAAACTTTAACTATGCCAAATTTCACGTTCATCCGTTCGCCCAATTCCGTTAAAAAGGGATACAAAATTATTCTTCACGTATTAAATATAGATTCTAGTACACGAAACAGTAACAAAGCGGTAGCCTATATTTGCCCTTGAGTTTTCACCTCGACCTTAATCGTTAATTTAGGGGTAAATCGACCTTCACAACGGTAAGTGAAGACATTATGATTGATGGGTAAAGTATGAACTATAAATAGTGAAAACTTTTCTTTACTAAAGTTACATGAACAGTAAAAAAAATATATATAAATGTATTAAAATTATAAGCGTCGTTTTGGTATGGAATCCTATATAACTTTTTTTTCTATAACTGACTGCACTATTTTCTTAGCAAGACCGTAACAACTTCACCGGACTACCCTATATAATTGTTGCGCTACGTGCTTTTTAACAGATTTCATTTTTTTTTTAATGCTTTTTGTATGGCATTCGGCATGCAATATTATACATAAAAAAAACGAAATTCTTCTCATTCAACGATATTTAATTTTTTAAATGGTAAATTCTTAACAAAATTAAAGGTATAATCAAATAAAGTCCGCATAAAACACGACCGTCGCGTAGGGCGTCGGCCGCACGAGTGAGGCAAGGTACCGCACTGACATAGGTATTTACTATTCGGTCTTTCTCGCCTCGAACATTTAATCTACCCTGACCTCGCGACGCCTCAACACACGGCCCGTCTGCACTTTTTCTTCCTTCTCGTTTAGCCTACTATCTGACCCACACTTTGTATAACAAATGCCCCTCTCTAAAATGTCGTAGCATGAAAGTAAATAGCTTACAAGCTTTCTCTCAATAAATCCTTATATATTATCATTACATAGTATAAAACAAACTCCCCTACCGCGTCTGTCTGTCTGTCTGTTCGTGATAAACTCAAAAACTACTGAACGGATTTTCATGCGGTTTTCACCAGTGGATAAAGCGATTCATGAGGAAGGTTTTCGTATGTAATTTGTTAAGGATTTTTTTTTATAATCAGGGCAGGACAATGTCTGCCGGGCCCGCTAGTATACAATATATATACAATTCGGTATGCATATGTTGGTAATTACTACTCTCTTAAACGACAGATTGAAATGATTTTTGTTTCTGGCGAGTTTCTAAATATAGCTGAAACCGGTAGATGGTGCTGTTGTAGAGATCTACATACTAAAAACGTTTCTTTTACATAGATACATAGAGAATCCCAATTTTTCAGTCTGTCAGTATCTCTCAGAATTTTTAACTAGTGTAGCAGGAGAATGTCTGCCCATTGAGTCTTTGTTTGTTTGCTTGTTACATATTCCCCCTAATTACTGAACCGATCATCACGAAATTTTGCAAAAACGTCAGAAAATGATATATATTATCATTTTTTTTTTTTCGAACTGACTACACTTTTGACCAAGCAAGGTCTTAACAGCCTCACCGGGCTACGAAAGGCGAGCGCTTAATGCACTCAGCCGATTTTATTTTGACAACTAGCTCAAGGGTGCGCGGCACACCTCGGCTTTGACTGTTGCCTGATACATGCAATTCGCGACCTATGTAAACTAACCTAAGCTAAGCTAACTATTCATACATTTATTAGTTGTTGAAACATATATGTGTACCAAGCATACATAACTCAACAACTCTTATATATATTTCGTATCGGATAATATTCTAAACTATTTCACTTTCATAAGGGAAAAAAGATAAAACCCTTCCACTTGCATGTGTAAGCGTGTATGCGTGCACGTGTGTGGAGGTGATATGAGTAATGTTGTCGCAGTGATGTAATATTTTGTGTGAGTGTATCGCGCGAGCAGCGTACTCAAGGGCTCCACGCCGAGGGAACGGACCTAGGCTTGAGCAGCTGCCGAGGGGGGCCTAGTCTGATATAGATTATCTTGCATCTAGATAGACCGAGGATTAGGATAAAACTAGATTATCGCGAGCGAAGCCGTGGTCAAAAGCAAGTACACTAGAAAAATAAAAAAGATTTTTTCAAATCTTACTAAAAGAACATTAAACTAATGCGTATAAACAAACAAAGACACTCTTGAGCAGTATTATCTATACACACTGTCAATATGTCCGTCTGTTCGCAATAAACTCAAAAACTACTCGACGGATTTTCATGCGGTTTTCACCAGTAGATAGAGTGATTCATGATCATTTTTTTTTTATTATCAGTGCGGGATATATTATAACTTGAAAGACATAACTCACCTTTCACCAATTCTTCACAGACTTATCGATAACTTGGAATAACCACTTCTCAACTGGCTTATTAGTCCTGCCCCAGGTCAATATCATCTCCTCAGCACTGGAAGGCACTGGGTTTAAAGCCAGCCACGCGGCGGCATCGAAACTATTCACGAAACGTCACAAACACTATGACTAATATCGTTCGATTTTCGGGTCACTACTTGTCTTCCTTGTCACATTATTTTTGAGACCTGTGAAAACAGAAAATTACTACTTAGAGCTTATGTACTACAAGCCAACAACATTATACAGCTACTGGGAAGCTTTTTTTATTTTATTTTTTATTGTGGCACGGCAAAATGCCTGCCCTATGCCTGATGGTAAGCACTGTACAATCCAAAAACAATGGCGACCACCGAGAGACAAACTATCCATCGCCGGTCGCCGTTGGATATGCACAGGCTGATCCCGAAACGCGACCCGCAGAAGCGAATCACTATGACGGGCTTTTTCGCCATATACATGGTGGTTGCGACCCAGTCAGGCTGTAATACCCTACCACCATGCAAAAGTACCGAAATCTTATCATCTGTATGAGAACATATTCCCATTTTCTCAACTAAACGAAATCATTTCAAAACAACGATAGACACATATCAGTCTCTTCACAAAACACAGTTATAATATTTTTTTTTTTCAGTATTTCCTATATTTCTCTTTCTGTTTCAATCTTCTCGTTTTTGTATTATAATGTAATTTTTTTTTTATATGTAAAATAGTTTAATCTTCTGTTTTATTAATATTTAATTTATTGTTGGAGCATGCCGTGGTTGTCTGTAAATATGACTACATTTATAATGTGTTACAATAGTCCTACTTTTTATATACTAACTAATGTATTGTCATGTTGACGATCCTAAAAAAAAAAAAAAAAATTTTACATGGGTTTTAGGGCTTTCTAATGGTCCACCTGGCTAGTAACTACCACCTTCAAGTGGAAAATCTATCGCCAATCACTTATTGGTTTCAGAGACATAAACACCACACCTATGCCCACTATACCGACGTGACGATGCAATTGGTAGGTTCGTCCATCGGGCCGTGGACCCTCCGGCGCGGGACATTGTGGAATATAATTTGAAAATGGCTATAAAAGTTGAGAATGAAGCCGCTATAAAGGAAATAATCTATACATAGTATAGAACAAAGTCCCCCTACCGCGTCTGTCTGCTTGCCTGTTCGCGATAAACTCAAAAACTACTGAACGGATTTTCATGCGATTTTCATGAAGAGTAATATAATTTTTCAAAATTTTTTTTATATCCAGGGCGGGACTACTTCTGTCGGGCCCGCTGGTAACAATTAAATAAACCTGTCAATAGATAATGAAAACATTACTAATTAAACATAATTTGTATTAGTTAGTGATACTATCCAACACAGGTAAAGTCAACATGAAGTACTAATTATTTCAATCTATATAGAGCATGATTAAATAACGTTCAAACTTGTATGGACAAAGCATAATGTAAAGAAGTAGGATATGTCACATATAATATTAAGGTCAGCACATATATTGTATAAGAAAGGTTAGATAACTAGGGTTATCATCCACGTTAGATGAATGTCACAGGATAAATTTCCTAGAAATTAGTATCCATTTTTTTTTAAATCAAACTCATAAGCCAAAATCAAAAGCACTTTACTCAATTTAGGCCCTAAGAAGGCACTTATGAACGTCAAAACTACCAACGGTTCGGAAAACAACCCACTCATCGAGAAGAACCGGCACAAAACTCGTTCTGGTTTATCTTTTTCACAAATATATATAATATTTAGAATACATTAGGTACATGTCACAAACGTTTTTAATGGATGCACAGAGATGAGTCAATTCCAGACTTCACATATTGAGCCTTTTGACACCAAAACCCGCTTGACATGGCGCTTAAATTCAGAATACGGCAAATCGGTAATATCCTTTGGGACTTTGTTGTAAAACCTAACACTATTTCCCAAAAAACTGTTACGGGTTTTACTAAGTCTGAAACATGGCATAACCTGTTTCTAGTATTTAGATTATGCCGGTTTTTTACGAAATCCATCTTTTCAAGGTTCTTTCGGACATACATTACATTATCAAAAATGTATAGGGAGGGCAGAGTTAAGATACTGAATTCCTGGAACTTGGTCTTTAAGGACAACATAATTAAGTATATAATTTCAATGTATAAAAACTTCAATCAACAATAACTAGATAAAGGGTTACATACAAAATCGAAGCTAAAAGCTGTCCGCGTAAATATATACTTATGTGTAGCTATTTGTTTACTAAGAAAGGGAGAAAAAAAGTTTTAAGTTCAACCTAATTACAACCATGACACCTTGTAATAAAGTCACAAACGTTCAAAATATTATCTCATACTTACGATAAAACGAGCAAAGCAATAAATTACTCCCCTCACAAATGAAAAGACAACATAAACAACATTTAGTGTGACTTCAACCTTAACACGCAATGAATAAAGTACTTTTTCCCGTTATTGTGCGTGGTTGGCCAAACATTTGTACCACAGGTTTAAAATCGGTAATGTTCTTCAAAATTTGATATTATTTGTTAGTTTAATTAAAGCTTAAATTGTAACGTATTCAACATGTATTTAGGGAAAATAAGATACTCCGTCCGTTAAATTGCTTTTTCGGGTATTATTTCTGCATCTTTTGAATACACTGCGGCATGTGAAACGCGCTTACGTTGGCTGTGTTTCAAACAAACTAAACAAAATAAAAGCTCACATTTCAAGTGAGCTGTAATTACCGAGACGTATTTTTCGCGCCGATCCGATATCTAGTTATTGTTGATAGAAGAAAAAAACAGACAGACATTTCTAAAAAAATATAGGAATATGTTTTGTTACTCATTCTTGGACATATCCAACAATTTTTTTTACAGAAATCTAAATCGTCCAGGCACTTTAGATTTACATTCCTATTAATAAGTATACATTGTCAAAAATTTAGTACTAAAAATAGAGTAGTAAGATGTTAAAATAATTTATCACAACATGGTCATGACTACTCTTGGGTCGGTCAGTTTATATTTAGCTTTCTGTAATGGCTTGTTAGTAACTCTATGCATATGTTCGCATCTCTCAACAATAACCAGGACTCTATACTTCTAATCTAGTTAAGTAGTGCAGTGACTTTCAGATGGGAAAAAATAAATAGTTTGGAGAGGTAACCCTAACGATAACCCTGCATACTGCACTCAAGGCGATTTCAGCATGACATCATTGCAGTGGCCCGGGTCATTTTATCATCAACAAGCAATAAACCTGTTATCATAATGTGTCTATTTAGGTTGTTGTCCACTATTGTTTAAACTCACTACTGAGCTGTGAATTCAGTGTAATTCCATCAATACCAACAAAATATATATGTCTTCATTATTTTTTTATTGATGCACAGCATACTAAATGCAATGTTACATCCATACCTTCGATCAACAATAACTAGATAAAGGGTAGGCGCGAAAAATACGTCTCGGAAATAACAGCTCACTTGAAATGTGAGCCCTTATTTTGTTTAGTTTGTTTGAAACACAGCCAATGTAAGCATGCTTCACATGCCGCAGTGTATTCAAAAGATGCAAAAATAATACCCGAAAAAGCAATTGTTATCACCCACCTCCGGTGCCGCTGCATCACATTCAAGAGATGAGACTACAACACGACCGGAACATTGACACTAGCGCCACCATATTAAAGATACATAAATAAGAATTATTAATATTATATAGATTTTAATAGGACTTAAATAAGAATGGATATCATTATATAGAATTGAATCATTAGTTTGATCATTATTAATAATAGTATATTCTTTGACTTCATAGTTCGGCCATGAAAGGCAAGATGTCGCTGATCTACATGTCCAAACAGATTACTAACCATATTAGAGATACATAAATAAGGATAATTATATAAAATTGTTGTATAGCTTAAATAACATTAATTTGTTCATACTTTATTATCTTTGTGTTACTTAAATTATTTTGCGGAATTATGTATAAATAGTAATCGCTTTGACTTATATAGATGGGCCTTTAAAAGGCAAGATGTCAGTGATATCTAGGCATTCTTATTATCTAACAAGCATTGTAAGGCGAAGCTCTGGCCAAATAAGTAGTGACAGTATCTACGAAGTATTTATTGCCATTCCTCACTGCATCGACACTATACGTGATTAGTGTAATACAATTTAACAGCCGGAGTATCTTACTTTCGCTAAATACATGTTGAATAAGTTATATTTTAAGTTTTAAACTAACAAATAATATGAAATTTTGAACAAAATTACCGATTTTATACCTGTGGTACAAATGTTTGGCCAAGGCTCTTGAACCACGCACAAACACACACAATAACGGGAAAAAGTACTTTATTCATTGCGTGTTAAGGTTGAATTCACACTAAATGTTGTTTATCTTGTCTTTTCATTTGTAAATGACGGGAGTAATTTATTGCTTTGCTCATTTTATCGTAAGTATTAGATAATATTTTGAACATTTGTGACTTCATTACAAGTAAAATAAATTTCAATCATTTTTAGAAATCTCTGTCTGTCTGTTTGTATGAACACGCATCACTGCTGTACTCGGTTCACAATAAAACCTCATCAAGATAAAATCATAAAGCATATCCTCGAGTATAACTTAGTCTTTGTCTCATTAAAATCGGTTCACTCTATCAAAAATAATTGTAATTTTAATGACAACGCGACTTAAGTACGAGAGAAAAGTGGATAAGTAAATCTATACTAATATTATAATGAGTTCAAGTTTGCGAATTTGTGACATTGTAGGGGGTAATCTCAGACACTAATGGTCCGATTTGAAAAATTCTTTCAGTGTTGTATAGCTCATTTATCGAGGAAGGTTATTATACTATATATATTATTATAATATAGGCTATATATCACGCTAAGATCAATAGGAGCGGAGCACCGATGAAGAGTGTTTAAAAAAAAAGATTTTTTTTTCCTCTAGAGAGCTTCCGCTGCGTGTTAGCGTTAGCCCAAAGTAACTACTCCACGCGGACGAAGTCGCGGGCTGAGCCTAGTGACTTAATTCATATGATTTTATTAGTCATTAGGGTCCACGCGGGCAGAGTCGCGGACCCAGCTAGTACTAAATATACACTTATCGACATATTTAGAGCAATTAAAAAAAATGTAGAATAACAAAGGATATTTTTAACCGACTTCAAAAAAAGGAGGAGGTTATCAATTCGTCTGTTTTTTTTTTATGTTTGTTACCTCATAACTTTGGTCTGGGTGAACCGATTTTGATTATTCTTTTTTTATTTGAAAGCTGGTACTTCCAGTGTGGTCCCATTTCAATTTGGTACAGTTCCGACAACGGCATCCAGTGCAAAACCGTATAAGTTTTAAATTTGCATTAAGTATGTACACGACAAATAGACGAATAACTCAATATTACGCTAACCGATTTCGATGATTCATTTTTTATTGAAAAGGATGTACTTCAAGGGTAGTTTGATGAGAGTTTGGTTAGGTTCTGATTATGGGATCCGTGACAAAGTAAGAAAACTTTCAAGAAACGAGCCTACTCCTTTCTTAAGGGCCGGCAACGCATCTGTGTTTCCTCTCGTGTCGCAATTGTCCATGGGCGGCCGTGATCACTTACCATCAGGTGACCCGTATGTTCGTTTGCCACCAATATTATAAAAAAAACTCTTCAATTCTTAGGAGCCTATTGTGCTTATGTTCGTTGCTGTGTTGCAACATGACGCAAGCATTGTAATTACATTACTTAAGGTGTATAATGTGTGAAGCGATGGTAGCCGAGTTGGTGGTAGAAACTATCGCGGATTACTGAAAAGGTTGCGTTCGTACCAAACGTTACTTATTGTACAACCAATTGAAACCATATCGCATACCATACCGATAGATACCATACCGCAAAAATGCGCATATTTTAATATACTTAAGGCGGAACGGAGTTCGCGGGCACTGCTAGTAAAATATATTTATGTACACTAAAAATGGAAAAATAAAGTAAATTTTCAAAAAAAAGTATTAACCGACTTCAATATCAATCAAAAACCCATAAGGCACTAAAAAGCGGAAAATAAATAGTTTATCAAATTAACCAAATTAAATAAAACATATGAATATGTGTGCTACCTAGAGATGTATTGGAAGTCAGTGCCCCGCGTCTCTGTAATACAAAAATTTTGGTTGGTAGCGACTTCCAGTACATCTCTAGGTAGCACACATATTCATATGTTTTATTTAATTTGGTTAATTTGATAAATTATTTATTTTCCGCTTTTTAGTGCCTTATGGGTTTTTGATTGATATTGAAGTCGGTTAATACTTTTTTTTGAAAATTTACTTTATCTTATTTCATATCATACTGGTCATATAATATCATCACCTACTAGAGGATGGCAAATTATGTATTATTAAAACTATATTATGTACAAATTCTCCAGTCTCCAGAATAAACAAATTAGAGAATAAATACTAAAATTTAGATTTATTTCGTATAAAACTATCAAAATTTAAGCATTTAACCAGGTATTTGCATTTTTAACCTGTATGTTTCTTTCTTAATTTTTTTCTAGTTGCTTCGGCAAAATGACTGCACGGTCCCTAATGGAAAGTACAGTACGGTCCATAGATAACGGCAACTGTCAGTGTTACATAACAACGGCAGTCGTCGCTATCATGCCGACCTGCACATGTGCCTGTTCACGCCTTGTTTGAAGGACCCCATGTCATAAGAGGAAGCAAACAAGGTTTCAACAGCATGGTATTGCTTCAAGATTTTGGAGACAGTATTGGATATTGTAAATGCATTGCCAGGATTGGAAATAACAACTGACATGCAAGGAAAAAAAACTATA
The DNA here is from genome assembly GCA_015888305.1 of Antheraea pernyi. NCBI lineage: Eukaryota > Metazoa > Arthropoda > Insecta > Lepidoptera > Saturniidae > Antheraea > Antheraea pernyi. The sequence continues at coordinate 125,662 of MU159141.1, read as the reverse complement.
ACACTGCTTTGTTCAATTATGAACAGATATTATGAAATTTCATAAAGTGTATTTACTTATTTCTTATGGTATGACTATATTATTACCATTGTTATGGAAATATGTAATTCTTGTATAAAAGACAGATGGTATTTGCACATGATTCATTTTTGTGTTAATTTAACACAGGTTTTTATATTTACTTATAATGTTATTTACACCAGTAAGAATAATGATGATTTATTTCTACTCATAAATAAAGCATAATTATTTGATGTTTGTAGAAGCTAGTCCTGAGAATGTGTGAATCTATACTTTGGTATTATAAAGCTGAAGAATTTGTTTGCTTGAACATGCTAATCTCATGAAGGAATGGTCTGATTTGAAAATTTCTTTTATTGTTAGATAGCTCATTTATAGAGGAAAGTCGCTAAGGCCTATAGGAGCAGAGGGGCTCTGAATGAAGAGACATAACTTGATGGTGTACTTGTATAAATCAATCTATTATTCTGTCTATATAGTTCCTAAATAGTTTTTTTTTTATTGTAGCACGGCAAAGTGACTGCACTGTGCCTGATGGTAAGCACAGTACAATCCAAAAACAACGGCGACCACAGAGAGATACGCCCTCCTCCGGCGGTCGTCGCTGTCATGCCGGCCTCCATAAATGTCTCTTCACGTTACGCTTGTTAGCCTGGAGATTGTTCCACAGCTTCACGATACGGCAAAAATAAGATGTAGCGAACTTTTTAGTTCGTGCCCAAATAGGAGTTACCATAAAACTGTGGTTCCGAAGACCAGCTCGCGTGGTTCGGTTGTGAAAAGGAGAGTTGTCATCTATGAATGTCATGCATGCCTGTGATTGTAATTATTACAATCTAATTTTATGTTGCAATTGACCATATGTGATTTTATCTATCTATACTTAATATTATAAAGAGGTAGAGTTTGTGACGTTGTAAGGGGTAATCTCAGGAACTACTGGTCCGATTTGGAAAATTCTTTCAGTGTTATATAGCTCATTTATCAGGGGAGGTTATAGGCTATATATCATCACGCTAAGACACATAGGAGCGGAGCAGCAATGAAGAATGTTGCAAAATCGGGGTATTTTTTCCTTTTCAGAGCTTCCGCTGCGTCTTAGCGCAAAATAACCATTCCACGCTTACGTATTACCGCCCAACGAAGTGGGCACGGGTCGGCTAGTGTGTTATATTTATGTTGGTGTGCTAAAAATATAGAATGAAATAACTATTTCACACGGACAAAGTCGCAGGCAGAAGCTGATTAAGAATATGAGATTCTATCTCAATTTTTTTTGTACTTTTCCAAACTTAATTAACTGAATTGTCGAGTTTGTTACTAGATATCTGGCGATGAATGTATGTGCCAACGGAGGCAAGTATTGACCTGGTGTGGAGGAAGCTCATTTATCGAGGAAGGCTATAGGCTATATCGTCACGGTAAGACCAATAGGAGCTGAAAACCAATGGAAGATGTTTTAAAATCTTCTTTTTTTGTTTTCCAGTTTCTGCTGCGCGCACAGCGTAAAAACGGCGACTATTCCACGTCAACGTAGTCGCGGTCAGAAGTTAGTAAACTTATATCTCTTACAAAATGGGAGAGAAGGGTTTTGATAACGTTATCTAGTTCTTCATAAAGAGCTAAGCAGCCATGATAAAATTTTGCATAGGTAACATACAAACAAATATAGGAGGTCAATAAGGGATGAAAATACAGTATATAAAAAACGGTACTCAACTCACAATTAAATATGATCCCACATATCAGAACATAACAAAACAATTTTTTACAAACATAAAAATCAAAAACTACTTTATTCAATTTAGGCCCTGACAAGGCACTTATGACGGTCAAACCTAGGAGCGGTTCCCACAAACAACCCACTCATTGAGAAGAGTTCTTCATAGGCATCAATCAGCCCACATCCTTACTAATATTATAAATACGACAGTATGTTTGTTTGTTAGGCTTTTACACTTCTTAACCAATCATCCTAAATTTTTCATGCATCTGGTCAAGGGGTACAGAAAAGAACATTTCATCCAGAAAAAAATGTACTCTTCCCTGGCGATATCTTAAATCTACATAAACACGAATGAAACCAGGGCAAAAATTAGTTTTATATAAATTTGAATCTTTAATACACAATTATTTACTGTATGTATGTCTTTCTGATGTTGTGAATGTACTTTGATAAACCATGTGAAGGGACAACAGCCATATTCCTAAGCAGGCATTGGGCATATACAGTCAAAATCTGTTATAAAGACTTCGAACCAATAGTCGTAACAACCGGTGATGTTTTTGAGATACGGTGTTCAGCCGGGACCTTTGTTCTGGGTCAATATAACAAGTAAGTTTTCTAAACAATGTCTCCGGAAACGGTTGTTTTTTTCGAACTGACTACGCTATTGACCAAGCAAGGTCTTACCAGCTTCACCGGACTACTAAGGCGAGCGCTTAAGGCACTCAGTGGAGCCAGAAACGGTTTTGGCTGTATTTTAGTTTTACTGAAATTTGTGATGTAATATTTTGTACAAAACGCACACAGTACTTAATGTGTAGATAAAAAATATAAACTTGTGGGTGACAGCTATCAATATTGAGTTAATCAAGAGCTTCATTAGATAAGAAATAATTGATTTTTGTGGTTTGTGATATAACATAATCTATATATTTCTGTAAATATTATGATTCTTATCATATCGTATATATTTGTTTAACTAATTAGTAACCAGTTGGACTATAGAAATATTTTATACTTATAGGGATGGAATTATTGAAGGAAGCAGTAATGACAGAATCCATTGAGGTTGCAAAAAAACATTTTTTGGAGATTCTCCACAACTATAATGACAGCTAACTATAATCCAGCATAACCAATATAAATACATAATATATTAACTGCAATATTTCTATGTTTTGAATATGTAAAGGCAAAATATTACCATAATTAAGTACCTACATACAATAATAAATGTTATATTTTTAATAACATCTTAATAATTACAAACATGAATCACTTACAGGCAGATTTTACTCCTTGTAACTCTTGAGATATAACATTGGAATGTGCACTGACACTTAAAAAGCTGTTTGCCTACCAAATATATATGTTCTACAATTTCACACTGAAATAGTCCATCTCTACAGCTACAGAGGTATAAACTACTAGCCGACCCATGCCACTTCGTTGGGCGGTAATAGGCATTATCAAGCATTATCTCTCAACGTTGTTAAGGCAGAGTTTGTAAGAAACGTTTTCGTTCGACCATTTTTTCTCTCACTCCCCAGATATTACCCCCTACTACCTCACAAACTTTACCTCTTTATGATATTAGTATAGATAATATAATTAGTTAATAGCTTCTGCCCTCGACTTCGTACGCGTGGAATGGTTAATTTACGCTAAAACGCAGCGGAAGCTCTGAAAAGGAAAAAATACCCCGATTTTGCAACATTCTTCATTGCCGCTCCGCTCCTATGGGTCTTAGCGTGATGGTATATAGCCTATAACCTTCCCCGATAAATGAGCTATATAACACTGAAAGAATCGGACCAGTCGTTCCTGAGATTACCCTTACCTTACAATGTCACAAACTCAAAAACTTTACCTCTTTATAATATTAGTATAGATAACAAACAATAGAAACAGATTTTCGAGCACACAAAGGCCAAGCAGCAGCTGCAGTCAGCAGGACTGATTTGGCATGCTCAGGTAGCAAGATTTGAAGATCACAAAAATACAATCAGAATGTTTGGATTATTTTGAAATTTTTAGAGAACATTTTCAAATATAGTTCTAATTATTTTTTTTAAAGTTAGACAGTAACCCTTAATGGTCCAGAAGACTGGGTTAAAGTTATTAATAATTGGTAATTTCATGGTTCAGGGTCACTATGACTGATTTTATGACAAATGAGTGCATAGACTTTTATAGAGCTATATAAGACCTCTCCTGGAACATGCATAAATTATATGGAATCCCTACTTCAAGAAAGATATTAAGCTCATTGAAAATGTACAGAGAAGGGCCACCGAGATGGTATATGCAATATGTAAAATACCCTATGAACAGCGCCTCAAAAACCTTGGCCTTACCACATTGGAACAGCATAGGCAAAGGGGCAGGTTAACCGAAACATAAAATACTCACTGGTTATTACAATGTGCCCAGCCTTAAAGATATTTACAAGCTCAATGACAATAAGCATTTACATGGTCATCCCTTAAAACTTTGTGAAACGTTAGCAAAAAGAAACCCAGTCAAGCACTTCTTCCCTAACAGAGTGGTCAGAGCATGGAATAAACTCCCAGAGAAAGTTGTGATGGCTCCCACTATAAACGCTTTTAAGAATAGTTTGGACCACGAAGATATCTCCAAGTTATTTAATACACATGCATCAACTTATTAGCTGCTAGTGTGTTATACCAAATAATAATAATAGTACTTTTTTATTAGCATAATGTGACAATATTCCGGACACCATATTATTTTCAAAAATTGAATGGAGGGAAGCAAACCTGCTAGGATTTTGTTCTCTACTCAACACTTTGGCAGTTAATTTATGAATCCCCTTATCCATTGAAGTGGGCAATATTTATTTGGAATAATAAAAGAGCATGTACAAAGGATTACAAGTAAAAGTGAACAGAGGGAAAGTAATATTAAAGTAACATAAAGTAAATTTTCAAAAAAAAGTATTAACTGACTTCAATATCAATCAAAAACCCATAAGGCACTAAAAAGCGGAAAATAAATAGTTTATCAAATTAACCAAATTAAATAAAACATATGAATATGTGTGCTACCTAGAGATGTACTGGAAGTCGCTACCAACCAAAATTTTTGTATTACAGAGACGCGAGGCACTGACTTCCAATACATCTTTAGGTAGCACACATAATCATATGTTTTATTTAATTTGGTTAATTTGATAAACTATTTATTTTCCGCTTTTTAGTGCCTTATGGGTTTTTGATTGATATTGAAGTCAGTTAATACTTTTTTTTGAAAATTTACTTTATAAAAAAAAAAAAAAAAAAAAAAAAAAAAAAAAAAAAAAAAAAAAAAAAAAAAAAAAAAAAAAAAAAAAAAAAAAAAAAAAAAAAAAAAAAAAAAAAAAAAAAAAAAAAAAAAAAAAAAAAAAAAAAAAAAAAAAAAAAAAAAAAAAAAAAAAAAAAAAAAAAAAAAAGAAGAAAAAAAAAAAAAAAAAAAAAAAAAAAAAATACAGTCGAATTGACAACCTCCTCCTTTTTTTGAAGTCCGTTAAAAATGAATATTATGAACTCACTATAATAATAAAGAAATAAAATAATAGAAACAGTAATATGACCAGTAATTGTTTCTTTGTGTTATGTGCCTTCTTAATCATAATTATATGTGTGCAGCTGTTACTCCTAAATCACTAGGTCTTTTTAACAGTGTCATTTTTAATTTTTGTTGTAGTATCATATATGATGCTTGTTGTAAGCTTTTGTGTCCCTACATTCAAATCAAATCAAATCAAAAATACTTTATTCAGTTTAGGCCCTAATAAGGCACTTATGAACGTCAAAGACTACTACCGGTTCGGAAAATAACCCAGTCATCGAGAAGAACCGGCAAGAAACTCGATCGGGTACATTTTTTTAAACATATATTTCTAATACATTATACAACAATGCTTTTAGTGGATGCACAGAGAGAAGTTAATTCCAGACATCACTATCATTCACATACTGATCCACTCTATAATATCCTTTTGAAACTAAAACCCGTTTGACATGGCGCTTAAATTTACAGTCCGGCAAATCGGTAACATGCTTTGGGACTTTATTGTAGAACCTAACACTATTACCTAAAAAACTATTACTGGTTTTGCTAAGTCTGAAACATGGGACCACCAGTTTATTACAGTTTCTAGTATTTAGATTATGCCGGTCTTTAACTAAATTCAGTTTCTCAAAGTTTTTCCGGACATACATTAAATTATCAAGAATGTATTGGGAGGGCAGAGTTAAGATACCGAATTCCTGGAATTTCGTTTTTAATGATTTGCGAGGTCCCATATTATATATTGCCCGAACTGCCCGTTTTTGTAATAAAAATATCGTGTCTACCTCAGCAGCCGTACCCCATAGCATTGTCTTGAAAAGCTTTGAAAAAGTATACAATGCACTTGACAATTAAAGTAAAATTCTACAGCTTTGATTATGGAAGATGATATGTGTATAAAAGGTGTTATTTATAAGTTACAGTAGGGTTTATATATAGTGACATTGACATGTCATTTTTTTTTAATAATGGTTTATTATATTTAATATTATATTACTGAGAAAACTTTGAAACCACAAATCCTGAAAAAAAAAAACCGAAAATGCAGTCCTCGGGCATAGTCTAATGTTGGCTAGTTTTCTGTAACATCAAAATGGCAATATAGCAAGCAAACCATAATCTTGAAGAACTTCGTTTTTAACCGGAACGAAAATCTGTAAGGCTAAAAGAGCCCATCAGACTTCGTAACTATATAATAATAATCATAAATACAGTGACACAACAAAATAATCCCAAGGAGGGTTGATGTCAGGCACATGGCGATCGTAAAAATTGACAAACCTGTTGTACCCTACTTATGTGGGATAAGGGTAAGAAGAAAAACATATGTGTATAAAAGGTGACTGTAGTCAGGTGAAGCTGTTAGGACCTTGCTAGGTCAATAGCATAATCTGTGAAAAAAAAAGGTGACTACTACTGAATACTAAGTTGAGAAGAGATAAACAATTTGAGAAGAGAAAAACTGTTAAAAAACTTTATAACATTGTTCATTATAATGAAAAAAATTCTATAACATAGAATTCAATTTGGTTGGTTTACCACAATACCACTTATTTGTTCTCTTCCCTCGGCATAATGAAGTCTTTAAAACGAAAAAAAAGGCTCTGTCCCATGAAATTTCTTACAAAGAGTTTACACTGTAGTAGTACATTTAATAAAAGACAGACAATATTTAAACACTATAAACTGGGACAAACTGGTCATCCTATGTTTCAGACTCAGTAACAGTTTTTTTAGGTAATATTGTTAGGCTTTATAACAAAGTCCCAAAACACCTTACCGATTTGCCAGACTGTTAGTTTAATCACCATGCCAAGCGGGCTTTTGTGTCAAAAGGTTATTATTCAGTGGATCAATATGTGAGAGACAATAATGTATGGAATTGGCACTTCTCTTTGTAAATGCACTAAATTGTGTTTGTGACTTTGATTCACACTTAAATGCATTATAAAAGTATGTATATTAAACAGATAAACCCAATCGAGTTTCTTACCAGTTCTTCTCAAGGTCTGAGTTGTTTTCTGGATAGGTGGTAGTTTTGATGTTTATGAGTGCCATATTAGGACCTAAATTGAATCAAGTATATTTTGATTTGATTTGGACTCCTTATGTAGGCAAGGGTAATTTTTTTTATGATAAGTCTGTTTGTACACTTTTGTTATATACTAATATAACAATGATTACCATATAGTATATAGGTATATACTGTATCTATTTAAAAATAAATATTTATGTAAAATCATTGCAATATTAGATTCTAGTCTAGAATTTTACATTGAAATGTTTTTTTTTATTATAAATAGATGGATACATGTCTGAACACAATTACAAAAAGATGTAAATAATTTGATTTTTCTCACAAATTTGACATACAAAGAAAAAATGACGTAAACACCTATCTCATGTCCAAAAACTAAATTACGACTAAGAAACTCGACTAAAACGTAAAGAGGCGTTCGAAAAAGTTAGTTCGTAAAATTCAACCTCTGTATATGTATTATTTGCGTCAGTCAGTCCATCATGATGTCATCGCATGTTACCAATTGTGTCCAATTGTTGTCGAGAAACTAAACTGAAGAATACGAACTACACAGAAGACAGTACCGCGAACTGATTATTGCACTTTCTCAAATCGCAGAATTAACTGTACAAAGACCTAGATTTAACTAAACAGTCTGAATAATAAAGTATTCTTGCTATGAATAAAAATTAAATCCGAAAAGATGTCCTGAACTGTCATATGACAAAGCTAATATTTTTCGATAGTATCCTAACCATATTTGGTATAACAATTAGTTACTAAGCGTTAAATCTATATTATTGTATTTTATATATGTTGTATAACTAGGTAACAAAGACACGATGAGTATTTCAATATAAAAATATCATTGAAGACGACATTACCATTTTCAGCCGACCTTTAGAAACAAAAACTTCCTCACACTATTAAACTCATTACACTCGTACAACACAGATCACAATATATTTGTAATAATTAATGGCGGTACACGAGTACCACGAAAGTTTTTACGTATTTATTCAACGAGAAAACAGTCTCACCGTTCGTAAATCACTTGAAAAATTCAGAGATACGCGCATGTCCGACGAAAATTTACATCACGTGATCTGTCATGGCGTCGCTTTGACTTTTTCATACTTTGGTAGCATAGGTAATAAATTTAATCTGTGCTTGTGGTCTATTTTGTGAAGAATAACAAAAAAAATATTGTGTATTGTCTATTTCTTAGATTTTAAAATATTCTTTCAAATATATGGTATTTACATGTTTCTATTATTATTTATATCTTGTGAAAACAATAAATTCATTATTTTTATTATAATCATTAAATAAATACAAGTAGAAATGCAAAAAGTACTGTTTATAAAAGTGAATGTTTTAAGAGCGGTGGTCAAACTTCTAAAATCGATAAATTACTTATTATACTATTTGCATCGCTCTACATAAACAATGTTTCATAATATGTAATGCTATTTATTGTATTCGATACTTAATAGCTTCCTCAGTGACACACACTTCACAGTAGGGATGCAAGCGACAAATCAATGTTTTAAAAAATAGATGTGTTTTTTGTATCCACAGAATAAAGAATAACTTGTATCCCTAATTGTGGTTGTAGAAATGGAAAGACGGTGACATTAGAGTTGCAGATTTTAAATAATGCTATTAAAAACATTATTATATTTATCAAGAAATATATTGTAATTACATAATTTATAGCAATACGTTTTTAAAGTAAAAACTTTTTTAGGCGCGTTCAGCGGTAATTTTGGCAAGATTATTCTTTACTCCGTGATAGTAGCCCGTGTACTATAACATTGATATTTTACAGCTCATCATATGTTTCATTGATTAATAGATTTTGTATATAATTTAAATGTATACATAAGTATGTATATAAAATGTGTATAAATAAAAAAGTAAAAATGTATATAATTATTGCTCCGAGTGCCAATAGATATGAAAACCAAATTAATGTTAATAATTTCAATAAACAAATTCTAAAATTTAAATATTGTTATTCACATTATAATTAATTTAAAAATTCAAAAGAGACCACATTTATATCATTGTTTTGAGTTTCCGTTTCTGTCGGCAGTCCTGCCTTGACTTTTTTTATACCGACGTTTTTTTATTGATAAAAGAGAACTTGAAAGCGTATTAGAACAACATTAATTACGATTATTCCATTTTTAACAGTTCAATATTTAGCGATTGTAAAACGAAGAAGTACCAGAAATAATTATTATTTTGAGGTTTAAATCAAATTGTATGATCTAATGCCGATCCACACTGAAAAATATCTGCGATAACCGATGGCTCCGCTATTTTGGACAAAAATTACGAGAGTGGATGAGGAAATTAAAGGATTTAAGTTGTTCAAGTCTGCCGTCAACGACTTTTATGAGTTTATAAATCTGTGTCTTGTATAACATTTGTAATGATAACAAGCCTATATACAATGAAAAGGATGTGGTGTTTTGGATTTACAGTCAGTATGAGCTACTTCATTATCGCAATTATCTTTAGATTTCCAAGTAATAATAGATTTTTTTTAAATTATCTCGATGTTTTAAAACGTCAATGTATCGTTCATGAACATCGATGTTATCAACAATAATTTTATGAACGATGTTGCATCCCTAGATACAAGATGGCATTGTTAGCAATTACATTTAATTATTTACGAATTATTGTTGGTAATTCTTTCTAAGTTTACCACGTTTAGCATCCTAAATCACATAGTTATTTAATATCAGGGGACATTGTGGTCAAACACTTAAGCCTAGAAAGTATATAAGTATAAAAACTTTAAATTAATAGCTTTTAACAATAACTATTTTGGGATATAAAAGTCAAATAGAAGAATTATTAACGTAAAAAAATATTTAATGCAGTTCTCAATATTAGTAAAAGTAGAAACCAAATTGTGGATATCTACACCACATGGGTATTACAGGCCTACGGAATAAATGGCTATAACCAAAATTTCTATCAGCTATACATACTCGTTTTCTTTTATGAATTTTCCGTCTTGCACATTTGCAACTTTTGTTATCGTCGGATGCCTCTGTTAAGCCTTGCTCTGCTTCGTGTAGCCTAGGAATATCTCTTGGAGGTATTACCATTTCTCTTCTTGTAACACGAGGTTCAGTGGTTATTGGCACTGCTGATATTGTTGTAGGAGTTATCTGCAAAGGATCTTGATTTGACATAACTATTGCTGGAACTATCTGTGGTCTATTTTGTGTTGTATTTCTATGATGATCATGGCTGCAGCTTGCTGCTCGAGGGGGCGTTTTCCGAATTATTTCATTATTTCGTAATCGTTCGACAAATATTTTAATCGTGTTCGGATCGATGTTTCTGTCTAATTTCTTTAAACATTTAGAAATTGCCTTTGTCATTTTACTGTCAATTGTTGGATCGTGTCCGTTTAATTCCAAGTCGCATAGTCTCTTTGCAATGGTAAGTTTCATAATTTGAACCATTTCCATGTCCAGATTATCTTGTTTATATAGTGATAATTTCTGAAAGAAGTCTTCTACTTCTTTTTTCATTCTAATTTCTGTGATTATATTCTGCAATACTTTCTTACTCGGTACTGGAACTTGGGTTAACTTGCAAATTAATTCATTACGTAATATGAACGGATCTATAGCAAGTTCTTTGCCTAGCTTATCTCTGATAAACGACAAATTTTTAACTACAGTTTCATGCATATTGTTTTTATGAACGTTTCTCTCTTCAACATCATCTTTATTATAGTAATATTCAAGAAAATCGTCAACAATTTTCTGTATAATTTCTTTAGGAGGTGTAACTTCTTTCATATCATTAGATTCTTCCAAAAAAGAAATAACAGTTTGTTCAAGTACTGCTTTATACTCATGTTTCTGTCTTTCCATTAAAATAACAGGCTTGATAGACCGAATTTGTTCTTTGAGCTTACTTTTTCTGGCTTCTTTTTCCTGATAATCATAAAGTATAGGTAAATTGTACGTTAGTTTATCAATTTCTTGATCAAGCATTGCATCGTATCCATATTCATCGTCAAATACTTCGGGATCACTGTTTAATTCGCTGATTTTCAGCACTATTTTTATAGCTAGATTATCTTTTATATTCCTAGCATTTGCCGCCTCTGTAGGAGTGTTTGATATTATAGGAAGTTGATTGCACCAACTTTCGACAACTTCAAGAATAAGGTCAGATGCCGGTTTCTGAGATATGAATGGCATTTGATTATAAATTGGTTGTCGAACTACATCAACTGCTTCATGTATGCCTAATTGACCTTTTTCCAGAATTTCATTTGATTTCAGCTTAATTTTACTTTTACCTTTATCTATCTCCAAACAATTATCTTTTGAAAGATATTTTCTATCCTTAATAGTAGACTTTAATCTATTTTGTAAATGATTTGCAAATCTTTCTAAATTTTGTTCGTTACCAGGTAATAATGGTAACATTGTAAGCCATTTAATTATTTTCTTTTGTATTTTTGAATCAACATCTTTTTCCACCTTTTCTATCTCGTGTATTCTTTTGGCCAAAGATGATAACACTCTATCTCGTTCCAGCAATTCGTCAAGAGTGTTCGCTGGTATAAGAGGTAAGAGTTCATACCAAGCATCTATTTCAAATCTAGTTTTTGCTTCTTCTACTTCTCCGGCTACAGAAGCTTCATTGGGTATAGGAACTTTGAACAAAGCATCGTATAACTCATTTTGTATTCGATCTTTACTCAAAGGTATGGTGTTTTTATTCTGAGCGTATTCAAAATACTTGTCAACTTCAGACTGTATACGTTTTTCGTATTTTAATTTAACATCTTCATCGGCGTGATGGAAATTTTCCAATATAAACATAGTTGCAAGACGATTCTTATAGAACTCAAAACCTGGATCGTACATTTGACTATTTTGCACGGGATTCGGAATAGAGGCTTCAATCATATTTTCAAGTTTTTGTTTATAATTTTCACCAGCTGATTGTTCTTTGATAACATTTTCGAGTTCCACTACTGAATCTATCAAGATATTCTTTAATTTTTCTTTGTTTTTTTGAAACTCTTCATCTTGAGGTATGTTGTCTAAAACCATATCAATTTCATCTCGAAATATCTCTTTGAATAGTAATTCATCATTGAAAATTGTTGGATTTATATTCAACTTACTAATTTTTTGTAATATTTTTTTTGCTATTTCATTCTTTGTACTTCGAGCTTTTAGTCCGTCTTCATTATTTGTGTCTATAGGTAAGGCATTACAAAATTTTTCAACAGCTTCAATTATTGCATTTTCAGGATTTTTGTGACTTTTTGGCTCTGTTGGAGATATTTTGATTACGCTCTTTTCATGTTTTTTATTACCCTCTTCAATAACCTGAAATGACATACCGTCGTTTTTTTGTTTCTTTGATTCATAAATTTTATCAATTCTATTCATAAGCTGCTGTATAACGAAAGGCACTACAATTTCTTGTTGCATATCTAAAGGTAATGCAGGTATCCACTGTTTCAGAAATTCTATAAAATCCATATCGACTCGAGCATCACCGGGGGCACGGAGTTTCATAGTGTCCCTTTCTATAATTTTTTCTGTAAGTTCAGTTATCATTTTAACCATGTTACTGTCTTCTGATAGATACACAACATCTTTTAAAGGTAGGTTTTTCAACCAATCCGTTATTTCTTTAACATAAAATAGTTTTTTATTAAATAAATCAATAGATTCATTTTTAGGGATAGGTACTTCTGCTAGCCTTCTATATAACTGTGATCTGCCTAGTATATTAGGGTCTGGTGTACTACGAACGAGCTTTTGTATCTCTATCATAAGTCTATCCATCCATACTTCCAATTTTAATGGATCATCTCTTAAATCTTTACCATGTTCATTAATGAACTCATTAACAAATTCTCCTAAATTATTAAGATTGGCATCAACGTTAGAGTGCTTATTTTGTATGTAAAATGTATAACGCTTAATAATATTCACTAGGTCTACAATTAGAGCGTTCATTTGCTTTATATGTTCACTTTTGTCCGTTGAAATTGGAAGATGTGCTATATAAGCTCTGATAATACTAAACAAGTAAAGATCGTAGTCCATTAGATCTGGAGTCTTTGCTCTTTCTTCTTCAATCTCAGTTATATATTTTGCAAGATTATGTATAAAGTGTATGCGATGTTTATTTTTTATACGATTATATGGTGGAGTAACTGGTATTCTTTTCAGCCAATCTGATATTAATTTAATGTATTCAAGCTCATGTAGAAATTTTGCACGTTCGAACAATGGATTAGCTTCTGATTTTGCAAAATTTTCATAGATCTCCTTGCGGGTTGGTGGATTTATTCTCACCAATTCTTTCTTAAGGAGATAACTAAATGCATTTCTTGCTAATGAATCGTCAACATCATAATTGTGTTGGATGAATTTTTCTAGGAATTCTTTCATAGTCTCATTAGGATCATCGTAATCATTAAAAAATGTGCTAGTATCATCTTTTTTTGCGTTTTCTTTGAGCATCTTTCTACGGCGCATTACTTCTAATCTTTCCTTGTATTCTTTACGTAGAGTTGCTTCTTGAGGCAAATTTTTCACTCTATCACGTAACTCTTCTATCATCTGATCAATATACTCTTTTTCATTTGGTTTTATAATTGTATGAAGCCATTGTGCAACGTCTGTTTCAATTTCTTTCTCGCTATGTTTACCTAATAGATGCTGTTCCAGTATTTTGGCTAATTTATGTATCATTTTATTTCTGTTCATTCGATCGTCGTACACGTAAATTTTTTCTGGCTGCTCATTCATCCATATTGATATTTCATCTTCAATAACATCGATACCCTTAGGGATGTATTCGATTAACGGATCACTATCTTCTTCTTCTTGGAATTGTATTGCTTTCATTTTTTTACGTGTACCATGTTGAGGTAGTGTCAATGAAGGTGTTTGAAGTTTAAAAATTTCCGCATACAATATATCGATTGCCACATCTTTGTCGCTAGGATTATCGTAAATTGCAAATCTGTTGAGCCATAAAAAAATTAATGATTTAATTTCGTACTCCAGATCGTCAGACGGTGCTAATTGATGCTTCTTTACTTCATACACGATATTACCAGCAAGATCATTTATTATTACTTCTTTAAATTGTAATGATTCTGAATCATCGAGCTGTATTGGTAACGCCTTCATCCATTCCCTTATAACGTCAGCTAAACTTTTCATGTAAGATATCTCTCCCGCGTTTAATTTGGGAATAGCATCTTTAGGAATTGTTGGTTTATATGGCGTTGACGTTAAAGGATATTTGATTAAATCTTCTGACATATATATTGATATTGCGCGAAATGGATGTGACTCTGCTAATTTTATGGGTAAAGTATTACTGGGAGAATCCTTGATATATATATTTCTGTGTCCTAATATGTTTTTCGCTACTTGAGGCAAATTTTCATTTTGATTATGATTGTAATAGATTTCATTATATTTATTAACCATTTCAGGATCGCTGTGGTTATTCTGGTTTATATCTTTAATTACATCTGAACTACAATTGGTTCTATCCACTTCATCTTTTGTTTCTACTGTTTTACTCCTGGGATTAAATACTTTTTTAGTATATTCCTGAAATACTGCTCTTTGAATTTCATTATATGTTAATTTCCTTGAAAAAATATTATTTTTTTGAGTTAATAAAAATTTTCTAGCTAAAGTGTTAGACACTTCATTCAAGAAGTCTTTACTAGCGGAATAATTTGAACTCAATACTATATTCTTTACATTATCATAAATTTCTTCTTGCAAAGTGTTCTGGTAACATATATTGCATTTGAATTTATTGTCTAGCGTGTCTAATGTATTTTGCTCGTCAGACATTGTATTATTAATTCTTGTATTGTTACTTTTATTGTATAGTTTTGCTAATCCTTCATTAATTTCAATGTCAGGTATTGTTTTATCGTTTTCCGCTACAATTTTATTATTCTCTTCGGCTTGTTTACTGGAAATCTTTAACTGTATACCTTTAATGCTTCCTAAAAGGTCCCGTTGGGTTTCAAACGAAATTTTGTCTTGTTTAGTATCTGTTAGACAAATATGAAGATTATCTAGATATTTGTTTATGAGTAATTTAAATTCATTATCGCAATTGACATAATTTTTATCAGATTGTATCTTGTGAATCTCATTTATCAGCGAGTTAATCTTATTGTCTTTCTGTAATTTAATTATGTCGTTCCTATTGGATAATACTGGTAAATCTTGTAACCAGTGTAAAACTATATTTTTTATCATTTCTCTATAAAAGACGTTGTGTGATTTGTTTTCCTTTTTATTTTTAATCCCTTTCGTTTTACTGTTGTTATGTGAATTTCTATTACACTTAGTAACCATTTTGGTATCATAATATTTTTCATAAATATTGTTTTTTTGTGGCTTAGAGACAGAACCAGCTTCACCTAGATCAGTTTTCGCAGAATGAGCGACGTTCATTTGTTTACTATTACGATATTTTGATGTAGATAATTCATTCTTAATATAGTATTTCATTCTTGACGTGGGGTTTGAATCGAGTTCAAGATTTGTTTGTGTTGAACGTGTATTGTTAAGTTCGCAGCAACTTTCTGACATATTATACATTTAGTTTCTTATTGTAAAAAGTTAATCTGAAAAAGATATAATAGCTTATTTATAATTTTTTGAATATATTGTAAAGTAAATAATGCTCCGGTTGATTTGACAAACTGTTAAAATATAAAAATTGTTGAAATAAATAGTGGTCTACCGTTGTGTGCACATCACGCAAAAACTATTGGGTAGATTTCCATTAATTTTTGTTTTAATTTTACTTCTTGGCCACTTATCTAAAAAATATCTTGAATTTCCATTTCATGTTAAGTTAAAAAGTTTCAAGAAACTATGATTTTAAAAAATCTGTATGAAAATTATATGTATGCTTTCAATTTTTTATTTGTTAAAAAACAAATAAACATATTGTTGAGATAATAAACAAAGCAGAAAAAGTTGCAGTCATCAACTAATTTATAGAAAAACAGTGTGTGTCCTAAAGACACATGATAGAAGTGAAACTTATATTACAAAAAAAAAAGTACAAAAAGTCAACGTCACGCCGTGTTCCCGGGCGGGCACCCATCCAAGTACTGACCGCGACCGACGTTGCTTTGGTTTTTGGTTTGGTTGCTTAACCATTCTACCCAACACAGTGTTCACCCCACTACTTTTCGTCACACAAAAATATATTAGAATTGCAGAGCCCTCCCATAAGCTTCACTTCAATAATCTATACTAATCTTATATAACTGGAGGGTTTGTTGTAGTCCGGTAAAGCTGTTAAGGCCTTCCTAGGCCAATAACGTAGTCAATTCGAAAAAAATGGGGGGTTTGTTTGTTTGGTTGAACGCGCTAATTTCAGGGACTACTGGTCAGATTTGAAAAATTCTTTCACTGTTATATAGCTCATTAATCGAGGAAGATAGATGAGGAGGAATGTTACGAACTTAAACCTTTTTATACATTTTATAAAAAGAATAAGAAATATTTGTATATATGTTGTTTTACGTCATATGTTTTATTTCAGCAAACACTGTTACTTCACGTCGGTTTTCTGTGGGTCGGATGGTAGTACCCTGGGCGAGCCGACCCATTCATGCTAAAACCAGTAATAGCTTCAGCGAGGCTCTACCGCCTACAAAGCGTACCCCTACAATACCTGCACTACCTACGCTAGCGTACACCTACAAAGTTATTTAATGAACAAACTGTTGCATTTATTTCTTACATAGGAGCATTCACGGGGACTTTTTCATGTTGAAATGCATGATATAGTTTTTATATAGTTCATAATATTTTCATGCACTTAGCTTGAGACCAGTATGTTCCAACTCAATTCAGACAAATTTACACATTCTTTGTTATTATAACTGCATTTGATTATATTTTAACGAGATATTTCAACATGATTGATATATGTAATCGAAAATATGAAAAACATTATTACTTGCGTCTACATTTTGATTTATAGAATTGACATTTTTATATGACAAAGCGTTGATACAGGATACATTACTCTTGAAGTATAATATATATAAATATATATAAGTCTTGTAAGTGGCCAAATTAAAAGTAGGTAATAACTCAAATAGTGTATTTTAATATAGAGAAATGAATATATTTATCCAATAATTCACAAATGTTTACGATATAACCATTGACACACAAAAACCCCAAGACACACAGTCTTGAATAAAAATAGCGCTCAAAACCGTCCCGCAAAACTCCCCAATATATATATATGGGCACCACTGTACTGCCATCTGGTTTCAATGTAAGTAACTAACAAATAAAATCAAAGCATCTGTAGTGCCATCTATCAGCTAACTCGGAACTTAAATAACATGGGAAACATTATTGAAATTCTTTGTTATAGAATAATAAATTGTAATTCATAATTAAAATCAATTTTAGATAATACCAACGTTAAATTATAATCATTTTAGTCTCTCACATTCATGATCTTAGCACCATGGTTTCCAAACACATTACTATGATAAGTAACGATTTCAAACTATTAAGATTGAATAGAAGTTTTGGTTATTTTAAATTATTATCTAATATTGTTTTAAG
Source organism: Antheraea pernyi (assembly GCA_015888305.1). Lineage (NCBI taxonomy): Eukaryota > Metazoa > Arthropoda > Insecta > Lepidoptera > Saturniidae > Antheraea > Antheraea pernyi. Next base: position 107,661 of record MU159141.1, on the reverse strand, counting down.
AATTTTAAAATATAAATATGATTGTCACAAATGTGGAAAATATGATATTTCCGGTCTATTTTTATTATAATTATTTCTAAATAATTAAGCGAAATAAGATACATTTCAACTTATTAAGATTTAAAATAATTGTATATTGCTTTGTAAACCGTTAATGCTAGTTATGTTTGTAATGTAGATAATATGTTCTATTATTGACAAAGAAAAAGAGATATGTGGTAGTTTAGTGATTTGTAAATAAGCAATATAAAATTAAAGTTAAATTCAGTGAAAAACACATTCTTTGTACGATTATTGCAAGGTGACGTTTTGGAGAAGGAAATATATTTTAATTCTGACTAGTGGTGTCCTTTTTGTGATGGATCCTGGCGAGAGTTCTGCCTACGCGCCGACATATACGTGGTTATGTTATGCGATAAACATATGATTTTCCAAATTCGACCTTAGCTGAAGAGACTATGTGAAGTGTGTGTGTGTGTGCCGGCTGTGAGATATTAAGTGTGAATCTTAGGTGTTTGTATATCAATGGATATAACAAATCAATCATTCTAGAGTTTGGTTACATAATTTATGTAACTTTTTCAGTACAAAATTACACATGTATATAATAAGTACCTTCTAACACGAAAAAAAACGGGAATTATTACAACCTTGACCTTGGCATCGGACGTTTTAAAAAACATTAGCGGAAATTCGCCCCTTTCTTCTTGAATTTGTAATTACTTGGCATAAAAACTTAAATTAAATAATTTTATAAGATAAACAATGATTTTTTTTTCTGTACCTGTGTATGTCACTGAACTCCTCCTAAACGGCTGGACCGCTTTTGATGAAATTTTGTGGGCGTGTTCCAGTGGATCCGGGAATGGTTTAGATTCACTATTGGATCCGGTAGGTGGCGCTGCGGTTGAATTTTAGATATTTTCGTTATTATCAATGCAGGACAACGTCCGCCCGGCCCGCTTGTTTATTATAAAATTTCAAAATAGTTTAATACAAATTCCTTTGACTGACAGACGTATCTGTTGAACTAATTTTCTATATTAATAATTATTTAGTATTTATGAAAATATCTAATTACTTTAAAATATTAAGATAGTTTGAATTATTATCGAATCGATTATCGAATGTTCAATTCGAGTTTAGAATTGAATTATTCGTTTCGATTCGTTATCAAATAGTTTTTTTTATACTATTGGCGGCAAACGAACATGCGGGTCACCTGATGGTAAGCGATCACCGCCGTCCATGGACACCTGCGACACGAGAAGAATCACAGATGCGTTGCCAGCCTTTGAGAAAGGAATAGGCTCGTTTCTTGAAAAAAGGCAGATTGTAATGGTCTGGAAACGCTGCCGCTGGGAATTAATTCCAGAGAACTGTCGTACGCGGAAAAAACGAACATGAGAAGCACAGTGCACGACTTCCAACCGTCAAGATGACACTGATGAAATTTCAGTCCGTGACGAGTCGTTCTGTAACGGAACTCAGCAGCAGGTACCAGTCCAAACAGCTCTTCAGAGCATTCTCCGTGGTATATCTTATAGAGGACGCAAAGCGACGCAACGTTCCTACGTAGCGCCAGAGTGTCTAGCCTTAAGAAGAGCACCTGGTTGCCGATGATTCGAGCCGCTCGACGTTGGATTCGGTCAAGAGGAAGTAGGTGACATTGAGGTGCACCAGCCCAGGGTTTGTTAGTACGACTAATCGCACACTCTTACTTCAAAGCTAGCTTGAGTTTTTGGTGGGACCTTGGAATACCATGTAGTGGTCGTGATATTTCATTTATAATCTTGTTATTTGGCTCTATACTTTGTAATATTGGTGGTGTTTTATGTAATATATTTGGTTTATTGTGCACAAAGCAAGTGAGCAAGCAAGTAGATAGGTAGGCGGTAGAGCCACGCTGAAGCTATTACTGGTTTCATCATGAATGGGTCGGCTCGCCCGCGGTACTACCTCTCACAGAAAACCGACGTGAAGTAACAGCGCTTGCATTGTTGCGTTTGGTTCGGTCAGTGAGAGCGCCGGATACCCACCTCCCCTCCCCTTCCCCTTCCCTTCCTTCCCCCCAACACAGGCTGGCAACGCACTTGTGACTCCCCTGGTGTTGCAAGTGTCCATGGACGGTGGTGATCACTGACATCAGGTGACCCACCTGTTCGTTTGCCTCCTATGATATAAAAAAAAGGATCACAATTAATATCATGGAACATGGATTTGTCACAAAAACTCCCTGGAAAGTTCTAACAAGACGGCCACCATCTTGTTAATTCATTGAAAATGATTGCAAGAATCTTGTAATATCATTATCTACTCGACAATGGCAGTATTGATCCACTAGATGATTGGTTGCCAAAAATAACATTAAAAAAGCTTGCTTCGCTGCTTTTCAACTGAAGATTAACAGGTGTTACATTAACCTTCTTACATCTTCAATTTATAATTTCAGTAAAAAAGAATAAAATAAAAATTTAAAGAAATGCATAAATTCTGTCAAATCATTTTCTCTCTTTGACATGTTGTAATAGACGTACCAAGATACAAAATTCCAAATTTTTAATAATATTCTGTACATAATTATTTGATTTTTTATAATCTTAATTTGTTTGTGGAAACGCTTTGAAAGGACGCATTAGAAATTTGTATAAGAGATGTGAGTTATCAAATATATATTTCTCCATCTATCTTCTTTTTTTTATTTTTATACATCTATATATATAATAAGATTGAGAATCTAACGTGCCTGTACTTTTAGATTTTTGTCAAAAAAAATGTTGCAGTAAAATAAATAACAAAATACATTTCAATCATTTTGAGAGATGTCTGTCTGTTTGTTTCAACACGCATCACTGGTAAAGTACTACGTTCATAATAAAACCCTTAGTACTTACGTATCTATTAACACCATAACGGTCTTTGTTTCACAAATCTGAACTAACCTAACCGATCCAAGACGGGAAAATTGAGAAAAATAAATCGGTTAGGTTAGACTTACGAAATAAAGACAGCGCGAGCCGGCCGTGGCAGTTACGTAAGTACCAAACCTTTTTAAGAAAATCTAGAGCATATATTCTAGTAACGTTTAGTCAACGTTTCATTAATATCAGTTCGATTTAACGGTAGTCCGGTGAAGCTGTTAAGACTTTGCTAGGTCAATAGCGTTGTCAGTTCGAAAAAAAAAGTTCGGACTAACAATTTTTTTTGTAATTTTAATGAGACGCGACTTAGTACGAGAGATAAATAGAAATTAAACTTAATACATTCAAATAACTTTATTAGTCACTGTTTTGTAGATCAAGTTCCACGCGGACGGAGTCGCGGACACAGCTAGTGTAATGCTAAGAATAAGTCCAGGAAAATGTGAGTGAATACCGAAAGATAACGATTTATTAGTAGTCCCTATATATGACAATACCGAATGTAACTAATTAAGCTGATGTTTTATTCTCCTAGTGGTGATCTAGTGTTTTGACCTGTGGAATATCATTCCCATGTTCAGGGTTCAAACCCCGTCATGTACCAACGAATGTTTACTGTTATTATTATTTTTTTTACTAATGTCAATTGGTAACTGATACATATGTAGATGCAGCACCCCTCCGCATCTCCCCCACCCCGCCCTACGGGCGGTGTGACGATTGTACTTGATGACAGTAATAAACTAGCTCCTCTCAAAACCTGTTGTCTCATTTACCTCAATACACTTCACTGGCGAACGAGATTTGTAATTATCAGACCCACGCGTGCAATAGAAAGAAGAAGAAAAAAATGTCCTATTTCGGTAATCTACCAATGTACGATTATAAAACCGGCGAGTGGGCAATTTTTAAGGGAAGGCTCGTGCAGTTCTTTAAAATTAACAATATTAAAGAAGATGAAAACAAAAGTGGAATATTACTGACTCATTTTACTGACGAGTCATATCGCTTAGCACGTAACCTGGCATATCCCGACACATTGGAATCGCTAAATTATGAGAAGCTAGTGAAATTACTCGATGAACATTTCCGCGCGAGGGGGGGGGTGGGGGAGATGCGGAGGGGTATTGCATCTACATATGTATCAGTAACACTATCAGCTGACGGCGAAGGAAAACATCCTGAGGAAACCTGAATCTGAGAAATGTTCCTATAGTACTACTGTGTGTGGGTAAATATACAACTGTGGATTTCTCAGAGTTTGAAATCGCTAATACGTCATGCACATCACATGGTGATTATGCCCATACTTTCCTTCGGTAAGAGATCTATGGCCCTACAGTGAGTTTCTTACAGGCTGATGATGATTATTTTACAACAATCATCATCATCATCATGGACAACTCTTAGACCCACTGCAAGGCATAAGCCTCCTCCCTTTTACGCCATTCCTCTTTGTTCTGTGCCAGTCTTGTCCAGGTTTCCCCCACAAGATATATGATGTCGCTGACCCATCTTACCACCGGTCTTCCCACACTTCGCCTGCCTTCTCTCGACCACCACTCGGTCAAGAACCTATTCCACCTGCCAACACTACATTTGGCCAAGTGGTCTGTCCACCGCCATTTTAGTTGAGTAATACGTACACCGATGTCCTGTACTTTCGTGTTTTTTCGAATTTCCGTACTTTTTAACTCACCACTCAAGGCGATGCCTAACACCTTTGTGAGCATCCATGTTTCCATACATCATTGTGAGCAGGACACATTGATTAAATGATGGGTCTTCAGACATTGTGGCATTTTTCGATCCCTGAAAACATCATCAAGTTTACCGCAAAGGAGACCACACTAATTGAATGCGTCTATTGATCTCTTTGTACCGATGCTCTCTGCTAAAGGCTGAACAATGCGCCAGGTATATAATTTTACAACAATAGTTGCTACAATTAGTAGTTAACCATTCTGCCGTTGTGTAGTTTACTATATTATATCGTCTTTATTGTCGTACTTTGTTAATTAAATAATCTTTTTTTTTTTATTGTAGCACGTCAAAATGACTGCACTGTGCCTGAAGGTAAGCACAGTACAATCCAAAAACAACGGCGACCACCGAGTGACACACTATCCATCGCCAGTCGCCGCTGTCATGCCGGCCTGCGAAAACCTGGATATGCACAGGCTGATCCCGAAACGCGACCCGCAGAAGCGAATCACTATGACGGGCTTTTTCGCCATATGCATGGTGGTTGCGACCCGTTCAGGCTGTAAAACCCTACCACCCCGCTTTCGCCATTGCCTCGTTCGTTATTCAGCAGGGTGCACCACATGCATGTGAGGTTGGCTTGGGTGTCTCAAGTCTTATGATGTTATTCGACACCCCTTACACCCCAAACTGCATTCTCTAGCTTTTATGTAATTAAAATAATACATTGGTATGGCTTCAGGTCAGCAGGCAACAGCGAATATTGGCAGACGTGTTACAGACCCGATTTATGCTATTCCTTCGTGAGACTTCTTAAAATGACGGTAAGAACTTATTTCACCCAGTATCTATACTAATATTATAAAGTTGGAAGGTTTGTTTGTTTGGTTGAAAACGCTAATCTCAGGAACTACTAGTCCAATTTGAAAAGTTCGTTAAGTATTAGATAGCTCATTTATCGGGGACGCTATCACGGGGATGTATAATCACGCTAAGACTTATAGGGGCTGAGCGCCGATGAAGAATGTTTCAAAATCGTTTTTTTTTCCTTTTGAGAGCTTCCGCTGTGCCCAAAAACCCAAAGTAACTATTCCACGCCGACGAAGTCGCGGGAACAGCTAGTATCTATATATAAGTGACATGTAACTGAATCCTCTTAAACGGTGGGGCAGATTTTGATGAAATTGTTTGTGAGTGTTCAGGTGGATTTAAGAATGGCTTAGATTAACAATGGGACCCAGTAGGTTGCGCTGCGGTTGAATTTTGGGATTTATGGTAATATCAAGTCAGGACAACGTCTGTCGGGCCCGCTAGTATTGTATGGTTTATTAAAATAAAACTTATTTACGCGGAAAGGCGTCTACGACGGACTGAGTCGAGAAACATACTGACTACTACTGGATAGAGAGAACACACAATTAGTATAATTATTAATTTTACTAGCTTTTGCGCGCTGTGTCTTTCATGTTAATGTAGATTTATTTTATGACACGGAAAAGATTTTTTTTTCTATATGCCCTGCCCTGAGATGCCCGTGACAAATGGTATGTAAATTTGATAATGATTGATTGTGTAGTTAAGGTGTGAAAGCCTAACAAACAGACAAACTCTCTCACATAATATTAGTAAAGGTTAACTTTAATATAAAATTATAGTATTATACATTTATAAACTACATTTTTTTTTGACAGCCAATTTTCTAGTTTATTTTTACTGCCATCATCTGTAGAACATATTACAAGTTTCGTTCGATATTTTTTTGTGAACTAACAAGATGGTGGCCCTCTTGTTAGAACTTTCCAAGGAGTTTAAGTTGCAAGTTAGAATTCATGCTCCGTGGTATTACTTTCCGTTCACTCGTGTTCAGTAACCGAACTATATTACGTAAAACACCACCAATATCACAAAATATAGAGCCAAATAACATATAGGATTATTAATCTATACTAATATTATAAAGAGGTAAAGTTCGTGAGTTTGTGACGCTGTTGTGTTGTAGGGGGTAATCTCAGGAACTACTGGTCTGATTTGAAAACTTTTTTGAGTATTATATAGCTCATTTCTCGAGGAAGGTTATAGGCTAAATATCATCACGCTAAAACCAATAGGAGCGGAGCACCAATGAAGAATATTTCAAAATCGGGGTGTTTTCCTCTTGAGAGCTTCCGCTGCGTGAAAGCGTTAGCCCAAAGTAACTATTCCACCCGAACGAAATCGCGGGCAGAGGCTAGTAAAATATAAAATCCACTACAAGAAAACCAAGTTCCAGCCAAAAACTCTTGAAGTACAACATATTAATTACAATTAAATAATCGTTGTGTTGAGGTGCATCGGTGGGGTGAATAATCTATACTATACTAATAATAATAATACTATAAAGAGGTAAAGTTTTTAAGTTTGTGACGTTGGGACGTTGTAAGGGGTAACCTCAGGAATTATTGAACCGATTTTAAAAATTCTTACCAATATAAAGCCGCGTTATTTGTAATTATCATAGGCTACATATCATCACGCTAAGACCAATAGGAACGGAGCTGCAATGAAAAATGTTTTTAAATCGGGGTATTTTTTCCTTTTGAGAGCTTCCGCTGCGTCTTAGCGCAAAATAACTATTCCACGCGTGCGAAGTCGCGGGCAGAAGCTATTAACTAATTATATTATCTATATTAATATCATAAAGAGGTAAAGTTTGTGAGGTTGTAGGGGGTAATATCTGGGGAGTCGGAGAAAAAATGGTCGAACGAAAATGTTTCTTACGAACGATGAGAGATATATGATTGAGTTCTAAAGAAAGTTGTAGTTTGATAATGCCTATTACCGCCCAACGAAGTGGGCACGGGTCAGCTAGTTAATTATAAGTAAAGATGAGATATCTTGTTGTGTTTCAGCACATTCCTCTTGATCAAAATCAAAACTAATTACCCGTGAACTATGAATGTCGGTGAGGGTATGGTGGCAATGGTCAGAGGCTTGGGAGACCGCAGCCTGGCGGTGACACTTCTCGATGGTACTAGGAAGTACACGTTGATGCCAAATAATGGTACTAGTATACCTGTACTTTTGTATATAAATACTATACAGTTTGAGAAGAGATTATTGTAAACCATATTATTAACAAGATCGTTAAAGTATTACGTAAGTAGGTTTTCATAGGGAAATGTTTCACATAGAATATGATATTTAAAAATGATTAAGAGTTATTTTTCGAAAGACTCGATTCAATGTTTGCGATGAAACAAAACTATAATTATAAGTTAAATAATCTCTCCACAGCTCAGTTTTCGAATCCTACGCATATTCAAATCCTCAATAGGCAAGAGCAGACACGAGAACGCGTGGAGTCTGCCTCGCCCTCTGAACCAACACGCTGCGAGATGCCTGCACGATGCAAGTCTACTGCACGCTGTGAATCTGGTGCCCAAGCCACTGATGGAAGATATGCGAGCATGTATAAGGTACAAAAACACATTTACACATTCTTTGTATGCGTTTGATCACAATATCTCTTTATGTTATACAACGATGTGGTCTGAGTTGGTAGATATGCTAAATTTCAAGAGAAATCTCAAGTGTAGCAGCCGGAACACACATTTGTAGTTGTTAACAGATTTTCGATATGACGGTGGTAGCTAGTCAGGCGAGTAACTATAAAATAAGAATTTTCTCATTATGATGTTCCTTTACTGGAAGCTTCGTCTCATTGCAATATTCGAATTTATATTAAACGACGTAATATCCCAACACGCTTCTACTGAGCATCGCTCCCTTATATCACTATGATTATTGTAGTATTCTGTTAATCAAGACAGCTAAAATCATTTTCAACTTACATCCTTTTATAAAATAGTAGGTTTCTCAGAAAGCAAACTGGTTTTTAAAAAAGAGACACTCTATAGCTCAGTTTTTGTTTATATAACTCTTAGACTGCTCATTGCCATGCGAGTCCAATGTCGCCTGCTGTCGAGCTGACAGAGTTTCCTCCGCAACGCGCTGACATCTGTCACGGTGAGTTGGTCCTTATTATTATTGCGTATTTTTTCTTTAACTCGAGCTTTGATTGAATGATCTTATAAATGTGTACCAACATTGACGATCAAACCGAAGATAAACGGTGAATGAAATATGTCCAATGATGTATCTTAACTCTACTCTGCCGATACATTCTTTGATAATTTAATATATGTCCGTAAAAACTTTGAAAAACTGAATTTTCTAAAGGACCGGCATGATCTAAATACTAGAAACTATGTATTCTGTGAGAGAAATATGAAGAATTTGCGCAACAGAAAGAAGATTAGCGCAGCTCTATTTATAAAGCTATTATTAATTTTGATGAATACGTCTTACAATAATATCTAGAAACTTTATACATATCATACTGACTATTGATTGCATCGTACATCTTGTCAAGGGACCATAAAACAAAAGTTGGCCTCACCAGTCTTATATGATACGATACGTCAAGGAGGACGATAATAATTTTGCGTGACTAAATCGTAAAACTGCAATAACTATAAAGACATTGAATAATGCTTCTCCCTCAGAATTCTTTTTAGTCAATCATGAGTTCATCATATAGTTTGCTCTTGATTGCACCAATAACACTATACTAAGTTATTTCTGAACAGTTTTAACCCGTGGACTGTCCAAAACTATTACGGTGTTATTACAAAAAAGTTAAATACGTATTGAATCCTGGCTTTAAAAAGGTCTCATATTAAATGCACCGCGGTCGCTGAATGTTCGCCATCTTGGTCTTTTGTCTCGCTTTGGTTACGTTAGGTTAGACTTGCGACGACGATACGTTAGTAACAGATCACCGCTTCTCTTCAGCAGGGCCGGTTTCCGCGAATATGTATGGCCCTGCTGAAGAAGGAGGGGCGCCCGGCGGATAGTCCGTCCGCCTACCGGCCGATAGTGCTGTTGGACGAGGCAGCCAAGCTCTGCGAGCGAATAATCGCCAGCCGCCTCGTCCGCCACTTGACAGAAGTTGGGCCGGATCTGGCAGACAACCAATTCGGTTTCCGCCAAGGGCGCTCCACGATGGACGCGGTGATGCGGGTGAGCTACCTGTGTCGTATAGGCCGGGAACCGCTGCCAGGGTGCCATCACTGTGGCTGCGCGGAAGACACCGCGCAGCACACTTTAGTCGAGTGTCCCGCCTGGGAACAGCCACGCCGCGACCTCGTCGTGGCCGTTGGCCCGGATCTCTCGCTCTCGGCTGTCATCCGTAAGATGGTCGAGAGCGAGAGCGGGTGGAGCTCCGTCGCCTCATATTGCGAGGCGGTTATGCTCGCAAAGGAGGCGGCGGAGAGGGAGAGGGAGCT